>JXCR01135478.1:15095-58681 GCA_002079205.1 Phalaenopsis hybrid cultivar | reverse complement strand
TATAGCTAGACCTAGGCTATTAAAGAAGTTTCTAGACCTCAACCAAAAGTGAGGTCAACAGTCACTTAGGTTAGAAAACTAGATTGAATGAGAAAATTTTACCAGGTTTAAACTAGTTTGGATAAAACTCTAGCTCATTTATGTAGAGGGTATTTATCCCTCGTGCTTCACAACCACCCTCGACTAAGCAAAAGAGTCAAAGATACACACCTGAAAATATTGTTCCACTTTCTCATCAGTCATCTCTTCAATTACCTAGGCAAATCAGCTATGAAAAATTTCATGAGGTCAGAGCAAGAGACAACAAACATATAGAAAAACTTTTGGAGAAAATGATGAATGAAATAATATCACTTTAGGTCAAAACTCTTATATAGCAGGCGTAGAAACCATAACTACCAAAGAAAGGGTATAATTATAAAATACATGATTTTAAAAACTTGAAAATCATATTTGTTAATGATAAGAAAATCAATATAGGAGTCAAAGTGATTAAACAACACTTTTATTCAAGCAAAACATATAAAACTACTAGAAATAACCCAAAAAAAGTAATTGTATTGATTTAAGGAAGGAATAAAGGGTTCGCATGGGGTTCAATAATAATCCTCTTTTAGAGATAACCCAACCAAATAATTCTTAGAATGAAGAATTCACCATCAGTCTTGAACTGACTCAGACGGATAGTCTCAATCTAAACCTGGTATAAATGGGATCTCTCCTTCATTTCCTCCAATTCCTTATGCAAATCAGTAACTATCCCCTTCAAAGTGGCAACTTTTTTGTCCATGTTTTCAAGTTGAGCTTCTTAGATGGCCACTTTTATGATATAAGTGATGGTAATAATGTATCAACCACTCATGATTTCACCCCAAGAACCATCACCACAACATTAGTATCTGATACGCCCAAATAATATAATATTTTATGTATACATTTTATGCTTATTTATGTGATATTGCACTTTAAATAAGGGTATTTTCATGTTATTATTGCAGGTATATCAATTTTAGGCATTCGAAGAAAAAAGTAGCAAAAAGGAGGAAATTTGGAGCCAAAATGGAAATTTTCATGATCCTGGAGCCAAAGACACCATTTTTCAGAGAACTGACACCAGAGGCACCATTTTACAGAGAAATGGCTCCAGAAGTGCCAGAATTGGTGCCAAAGGCGCCAGAATCTAGAGAACTGTGCATACTTCATTAGGCTAGCGCCAAAGGTGCTAGAAGTAGCGCCAAATATGCCAGAGACAAATTAAGACAGAGTAAGGCGGTTCGTGACTATTATTGAGCATTTTTTTAAGGCTCCAAAAAATTCAAATGTCCCATGGAGTGGTTCACCGCATCTGGACAATTTGGGAAGGCTCTTTAATTAAGGGTCCGTTTGGGGCAGCTTGTGCGTTTCAAGATAAGCTGCTTATCCTGAAACGCGGCCTGCGGGCCGACCGTAGGGTTGACCCGTGGCCTACGTTTAGTGTAAAATCCCAAACGCAGTTTCAGATATGCTGGTGAAACGCGCGAACCAAATAGAACGGCGGCATTTTGAAAACGCCGCCCGCATTTATAAGCTAACCCAAACGGACCCTAAGAGATATGTCTCTTGGATGAAGGGACTTGTCTCTTGGTGTTAAAAGAAGTGAATTTTGAGGAGAAAATTGGAGGGAATATTGAATTTATATTGAAAGAAGGATGGCCTTAATTAAAAAGGCGAGGAGTCTAGAAAAAGAGGGGGCTTGAGATTGAGAGGAATGTTTTGGCATGAGAGAGAAGTTCTGGAGAAGAGAGGATTTTCTTCTGGGGTTGTAAAATGAGTGAGAAGGTGAGAGATTTCTTCTTCATTACATTTCTACGAGAGAATAGAATGTGATTAAAAAGAGAGAAAGTGCTTAAAGGGAACTTTTAGGGATTTTCTTGGGAAGGAGTGTAAGATAAGTTATGTTTTTTTCTTTCTTTGTTTTGTAAATTTATTTTTATATATGAAATCCGTGTTTTGTCGTTTCTTTCTAATGAATTATGAGTAATCTTCTTTAAGCTTCTCCCTACAATGAGGTATAGTTTTGTGAAGAATTAGTTTTATTTTGTAAGGTTTTAAATGTCAGTAAATTGTGATGATTCGAACTCTGACCTTCATTTACTTTTTGATCTGACCAATTAAAAGGTTAAAATTTGTTGAGAAACATATGATCTGAAAGGGCTATGCTTTCTACAACAAGGTAAGAGTCACATTCAATTTCATGGGTGAGAAAGTAATCCATGGGATTGTGTGCAAATAAATAGAGAAATATACTTTGATGGTGGCAGAATTAAAGATTTTAAGGTGATCAATTAAAATCCCCATTTTGGTCCAATTTCTTGGAAACTAAAGGGAGATTGTTAGCCCTGAGGTGAGGGAGAAGTGAGAGCTTTGGAGTGGCAGCCAATATCCTCTAAACCTAACCATCAATTTAGGGACCAAACTCTGGATTAGTTAATGTTCTTTATGCACTCTTAGAGGGAAAATAATAGGATTGCTCCTATTTGGCACAATACAATTTTATATATATTTTAAATGATTTTAATTTCTTCACACTTCATAAACTCATTGTAAAAGGAAGGGTGCTTTCTTAAATTTGAACTCTTCATTTAAAAACTTTTTTTAGTCTTTATAAGTTTATTTTTGAAGTTTAGCAACTTATTTAGTTAACTTAGTTCTTATAACTACATTTCATTTAGCGCACATTAAATTTACTTTAGATTTATTTTTCCTACTTAAATTTTATAGTTTGAATACTATGTTTGACGTTATAACCATAAGAATTTCCAACTCCCTATGAGATTGATATTTACGACTCTATTAGAGACCTTTATTACATGAGTGATACATATACTTATGTTATTATTACAGGTTTGGTAGCTTAGAGATTTTAAAAGATAAAATTATTTATACTAAATTTATTTTTATTGAGATTGAACTGCATATTTACTATTAGTGATGTCGTGTGTGTATTGTAATATTGAAAGATATTTACAAGGCACACAACAAAATTGCCCGCATTAGTATCCACTAGAATCATCATAAAAGAGTAGCTTTTGCAGAAAGATGAGTCCCTCTCTTTCGCATCAATGCAATCTCTTACCCTTTCTTTCCCTCTCTGCGGTTCATTTTGTTAAGCATACCACAAAAAAATCCTTTTCTTGAATGTTTTTAAATGACTGAGTTGGATCCTCCATAGTTAAATTTGCAAGCATGAAGTGGGGGGATCCAAGAAGTCATGAGATGATGCTAAAGCAAATGAGTTCAAGATATGTCTCATTGCTTTATTTATAAGGGCAAAAAAAATAGATACAAGGGACTAAACAAATTATGAACATTAATTCAAATTTAGGATCAATTATTATATTCATTAACTTATTCTTATTATAATACAACCTCCCATGATATGAGACAATTGGTGAAAAAATACATATAAGAAAGTGTGACTATTTGGATCAAAAAATACTAATGACTCTCGGTATAAATTTCAATATGAGGCGGTCAGGCAAGTAGTTTAGGGGCAAATGATGAAAGGGGGTCAACTCAAAGCATCAAAAGACCAAGCTGAAGTCAACAAGGTATTCATGGGTTGAGTATAAGAGAACGAATTCGGGAAACTGAGTCTGAGAGACCAAGTATGGGTGGGAGAGTACAAGAATCATAAATAGTAGAGAGCCTCCCATATTCACTAAATTAGTCAGCTAGAAGAAAATATTTCCATGAGCTCAACCTTAGTGGGTATTTGATCATTAAGATAGACATATATGGCTAGAGGTATAGGGATGATATATGCCTAAATGAGTAATTTTATAAAGATTAACTTCTATAGATTGAGGTTATTAAATATAAATGGGGATCCAATCCCTTAGACTTCCTTCTCTATTAGAGATAAGGAAAAAATCTTTATGATCCCAAACTTCTTGCACATCTTTAGTGTTAACTTAGTTGATTAGCTCTCTCTCTCTCTCTTTCTCTCTCCCTCTCTCTCTTGCATTCTCCTCTTCATAATGCTCTATTTTTTGGGCATGATTCAAGGAAAAATCCAAGTTCATGAACTTTATTTAAATTATATTTCTACTTTGAAAGTAATGCTTTTAAAACATAAATGGATTGTGATCATCTTATTGAGTTGAGTAAACATTAAGTGGATGACAAAGATATTTTATATGGCCAGGAGCATTTGATGTTTTATTTATATAATGTTAAAAAAAATATATTAAAGGGGGCTGACGATAAGCGATATTGTTTAGGGTCTATTTGAGAGGTCTTTTTTCCTGCTTTTTAATTTGAAAAGCTGTTGGAACTTAATTGGCTTCCAATAGTTCACCTGCTTTTAGAACCTTAGGTTTCAGGACAACAGAACTATGGATGCATAAGGAGCTCTATGATGAGCAGTAAACTTTATTCCACCTTTGAAAATACCTAACTACCCCTCTAAAAATCTAGGGATGCATAAGGAGCTCTATGATGAGTAGTAAACTTTGGTTCGTGAGGTGGTATGTGGCCTTCTATATTGAACTTCACGGTTTACAAGTTGGTGGTTTAGGGCATTGGTTCTTTAGGTGTTATATGGCTTTCCTTATAGACCTTCTTTGTTTACCTTTGTTTTCCCTATTAAGATTTTAATTTTTTTTTGTTGGTAGTTTTGGTACTTGAGCAAACATTTATATATATGTTATTAATAATTTTTAGTTATTTGGTCATACGATAAGCGATGCAAGTGCAATAGATATCTATTTGTTATGTTTTGAATTGTGAATGTATGCATAAGATGCTAAGGAGTACACATGAAGCCTGTATTTTCTATTAAATGTTTATGAAAATTTTGTTGATCTAGAGAATTAAATTTTGTAAGAGTAGCTGATAGCAAATAATCAAATATGCTTGTTTATGATGGTGGATTGCTCTGATTCATTTATAGTGTTGTGTTGGAAAATATTTAAGAAGTTCATAAAGAGGAGACCTTCCTATAAGTAAATATTAAAGTTTAGCAATTTGATATTTATGGACATGAATTATATGATGGTGATTTGGTTCTTGATGTTTATGTGGTTGTGGTGGTTTGATTCTTGTTTCTTAAAGAGGTTGTGCCCTTGAGCTTCTGGATTTTCCTCTTTGATGTGGTTTGTTTATTACAGTTCAAAATATTTGATTGCTGTTGAACCGTTATCTTGCATCTAAAAGTTAATTTACATGCAGATCACACAATTCTCATGCATGTACATATCTAGTATCTAAACATGATAAGTGTGTGTGATTTTGGTTTTGGTTGTGGTTGTCAAATTTACTTGTGAAGCACCAAGAGAAAGCACCTTCTATACATATATAGACATTAAAGCTACTTTCATGTTTCATGAAATATTGAAAGTTGTAATGATATATTTAATTTTTATGTCCTGGTGGTCTCTTTTTCCTATTGGCTACAAGTTAGTTGTTGGTTGTGAGTGTGCTTATAGTTTTGCAATGTTGGCTACTGGTAGGGTTGAATCTGGTTTTTTTTTTGGCTTTAAATGATGGTTTTGAAGTGTGTAACTTTAATACCTATGGTTTTTTTTGAAATGTTATGTAGAGCAATGATGGAAAAAAAATAAACAGCTAAACAAATAAACAATTATCACTTATATAATTGTCCCCACTAGTTTTTCATAGATACTACCTGATCAAATAATACGCCTCACACCATTAAATATGGATACTATCTTGTCTTTGATCACATATGTCTTTGTTAATCATAGATGCTACCTGGTTTTAAAACACACATCTGTTAATAATGGATACTGCGTGGTATCAGATCACATATGCCACTATTAATCAAAGTTACTATCTAATCTAAAAAACATACATCACACTGTTAACTACAGATATTATATGGTCATAGATCACACATTGCACTGTTAATCACAGATAATACATGGTCTTAAAGCCGTTACAATACAATTGGTGATCATGAATGGAGAATTCTTTAATAAATTGATCTCACTAAGCTTTAAGTTTATATGTTATTTTTTATTCAAATTTTTTCTTTTTCAATTTTTATAATTATTTTTTAATTGCTAAGAAATATTTTTTTTCTAAATATTTTAATTTCATTATACGTCAAATGGATAATCAAAAGGAAGGGAGGATATCAACCATTTTAGATAGGGAAACAAAGAGCATATTCTGTGAATTATGCTTGAGAGATATAAATTGGCAATAGCCTAACCACACAATTCAATAAGAATGATTGGAAAAACATTACAAAAAATATTCAAGGAAAAATAAGAACTATGTATGTCAAATCTTTGTACAATAACAAATCAGATCAACTAAAAAAGGAATGAAAATTAGGGAATGAGTTAAAGTAAGGGTCTAATGTGTTAGGTTGGGACTATGTTAATACAAAAGTGGATTCATCATAGGAGTTGTGGAGAGAAAAAAATTCAGTCATTAGAAAATATTTTATTGCACTGGAATTTTATTGAACAAGCGACTTTTTTAAATATAGGTCCTGCCTAATGTAAAAAATTTAGATTTTCTAGCATAGACGTTGAGCCATAAGAGAAAATTTATATTATATTTTTCGGTGTAGTGGCTGTAGGCACTAATGTCTGGGCTACAACACAGGACCCCAACCTGAATTTGGATGAGCCCAAATGTGCTCATTCTAATAAAGTTCAAGAGCAAGTACCACAAGAGAGAGAAAAAGGTGAATCAAATCATTTCAAGCACCTGGCACCCTCCACCTAGAAGGGAAAAAAGAAAATGAAAAATGGGGTGACACATTTATCTTAGTGGATATCATAACTCGTGATGACTTGCACTAGTATCACATCCAGTGCTCACACAGTTTTGTAGGAATACCAAACTATGACAAGTGTTGTGAAGCTACTAGACTATACTCCCACGTTATTTCTTGACATGCTATTGTATTAATTCTCTATAAAATTTATAGAGAATCAAAATAAGCAGGAGGATTTCTTCATGTTGGTGCCAGAATGGAGGAATTTTAACCTCTGATATTTTTTAGACAATCAATCAAGTTACTATATGATTTATAATCTTTTATATTTTATTCCAAACAATATTTCATGTCATGTTTATCTGACATTTCGGTATTTATGGTTTGCACTAGTTGTAGTATTTTAATTATGAGTCATTTCAACATTTATGTTTGCTTCTAGCATAACTTGTTTTTTTAATATATTCTAACTTCTATACCATAGGCAATTGACCCATCATACTGAGAGAAAAATATATTTAGCCGAACAAGCAATAATTCAGACAACAACATTATGTCATATCAATGAGTGCTATCAGAAAAATGTGCAAGGCACTTTGTGCATCCTCATCATATAGTGTTTACAAGTTGGTTTGAAAGCTATAGTATGTTTCAAATGTCGAGAATAATTTTGTGTGAATTGCTAGATGAATTGAAGAGTAACTATGGTTTTCATGTATTGTTCTGCTTTATAACCAAGGAAGTGCATAATGAGTCTATTTGTGCAGCTTTTGATCGATTTCAACACTACATAGACAGTTAACAAGTCTTTTGATATTCGGGTTAAAACTTTGATAAAATTTTCAGCTTACATTGTGAAATCAATAGATTTTGCTTTTGTGCAAACACCGAGAGAAATCTATAGTTATACAAGATACATGTCATTTTTCAAGATATCAACATTTTTATTTATTTTTGCAGTAGTATTTTACAATAAAAAAAGGTCAATTTTTTTTTTAAAAATAGGATTGTATTAACACAAATGACGACACACACAATGCAAGTGCTAGTAATGATGAGAAGATCGCATATATCCAACGATGTGGATCTACCATACATAATATCATAGTTGTTTGTGATTTCAATATGTATTTTATATTCGTGATGGTTGGATGGAAGGAGAGTGCTCATGATAACCAAATATTCAAATTTGCAACCTGACGACGTGAATACAAAGTTCTTATGCCTCCGTCAGATTAGTACATTCAAGATCATATGTGAATTGTTTGATTTAAAGATATGTAGTTTTTATTATTATTCAGGAAAATATTACCTCATCGATTCAAGATATCTTTTACAATGAGGTTTCTTAAAGCCCTTCCTCGACACAAGGTACTGCCTGCCTAATTTTGAGCACAACACCCTAGTGATTAACAGGAAGAATGAAATGTTCAATGAAAGGCACTCGTCATTACAGAGTGTTATCGAGAGATAATTTGGTGTGTGGAGGAAGAAGTGGACCATATTCCGAGACATGTTGACATATTCCTTAAAAAAAAAGTAAATATAATTGTTGGGACGACAATACTACATATTTTATAAGGAGGCGTCCATCACAAGATTATATTGATTTCAGGGTCTTAGATAAAGATCCAACATGCAAACCTGGGAAAGTATTCATACCTCGAGCAGGATGATCGTTGCCTAACGAAAGCTTTAGTATGAATGACTTCAACAGATCCAAAGGGGAGGGTGTTCAGGAGATGATCCAGTTAAGAGAAGTGAATACAGATGCTTTGGTTAACTCATCAAATGTATTTATTTAGCATTTTGTAGTGTCTTTTTGTAGATGTTTACTATTTTCATATGCATTGAGAATTTGTAAATGTCTACTTTCTATATTTACGTAGTGTTTTGTATTGAGAATTTATAGATATATAATTTCTATTATTTTTTATGATTATGAAATTAATATTTTTTAAATTTTTTCTATTGCATATATAATCTTTTTTTATCATATAAAATCATAATGTATTATAATCACATGAAAAATGAGTTCAAGGTCATCAAATACTTCGAGAGCTATGTACTGCTATTGTGGTGCATAATGTCTGATTACATATCAAGAAGTGTGCAATTATGGGAGGTGGTTTTATTGTTGTCCTAGAAACAATAAATGTGAAGATTGCAAGTAATTTCGTTGGGCCGGTGATACAGAAGAGTTCGCTCCGGGTAGTAATCAAGTGAAGAGAGATGCTGCTGTGGACAAAAAAGTATTTCAAAGATTTGATTATCTGGATTTGAAGATTATAGCCTTGTTGGTTTTTTTGTGGTTCTTATTATCGTCGTTTTATGCATTAAATGATTGTCCACATAACTTGTTTTTTTGTATTGTTGGACCTATTTTCATTATTTTACTGCATTTTTTTAAAAATCTCCACCTATTTAGATAAATTACATATATATGAGCAAAATAAATTTGTTTTATCATCAGAAACAGTTTTAACACAGCAGATTATCCAAACAAACTCCAGCTATTTCAACAATAGCTTCCTGACAACACCTGCGAAACTACTTCAAAATATGACTTCACAGTTGGTTCTTCAAAAGTAGTAGCCGCTCCAAATACACTCGTAGTGATCTACGAGAATACGGTATTAAGGGTGAAAATTTTAATTCTAATTTAGATCGAACTAAATAAAAAATTATATTGATACTGCAAATATCTAATAAATGGTGCTCATTTTACAAAGAATGTTTAACTTTCATCTATAAATTTAAACTTTCAAATTTAAAAAAGTATTTAATTAATCCTACACATTTCTGAAGCATTCTAATCAACTTATGATTTTTATGATGATTTCAAATCCTTGGCAGTTAGAAGGGCCCAAAGCCAGAAGGAAAATGTGTTCACGAGCCACCATTGGAGAATGAGCCAAGACCTACAAGACAAGCTCTGTCCTCAGCCATCCACAGGCCGGACGACTTTTGCAGTCGTTGATTTCATTTCGATAAGTAAAATTAAAATAAATTAAAGCAAACAACTCTACGGTCTGCTTAGGCTGTCAACACGACTCGTTGTTCGTGAACAGCTCGTGTTTGACTCATTAAGATTTATTCGTATTCGATTCATTTTANATATATATATATATATGATGAGTAGTATTTTAAAAAAAATTAATTGACTACAAGGCTACAAAGATTTATAATCATTTTAAAATATTAATTAAAAAAATAGAACAAAAAATCATTAAATTAGATTCAAATGATATTTTAAATCTTGTCCCAATCCTTAATATCTTATGATTACCTGATTTGGGTTGTCAAGACGACTCTTTGTTCGTGAACGGCTCGTGTTCGGTTCGCTAATCAAACGAGCAGAACACGAACACACTTTTTGAGCTCGAAATATAAACGAGCTGGACACGAGCAGAGCCGGCTCGTTTAGACCCCTACTTCCGCCTTCTAAATTTTGCCGTTCATTTTAATTTTATTATATAATCAGCTTAAGGGTCCGTTTGGGGCAGCTTGTGCGTTTCAAGATAAGCTGCTTATCCTGAAACTCGGCCTGCGGGCCGACCGTAGGGTTGACCCGTGGCCTATGTTTAGTGTAAAATCCCAAACGCAGTTTCGGATATGCTGGTGAAACGCGCGAACCAAATAGTACGACGGCATTTTGAAAACGCCGCCCGCATTTATAAGCTAACCCAAACGGACCCGAAGTTATGGTCCCGGACTCCAGATCGGATATTCTCTTGGCAGGCATTCCTTTTAATTAAAACGTTGATTAAATTGTTAAAATTATCTTTAAACAGATATAATAAAAGATTTTTTTCTTATAAATCAGATTTAGTTTTTCACTAAAAATTTTATTTTTTAAATTCCTATTTTAAAAAGAAACACTAAAGCTGTTTTATAAGAAAATATTTTTTAAAAAATTGAATAATTTGCTTATAACTATCATATTCTAATAAATCTTCTTATAAAAAATTATTTTTATCTAAAGTTTTAATAAAAAAAATTAAAAATATCTTGTCAATTATAAGTTTAATTAAACTATAAAAAATAAATTATAAATAAAACTTTCTCCAATGGACTACAAGTCAAATGAGTTTTATGTGAGCATATATTTGATCTAGTTGAGCTATTTATCAAATGTATTGTAAGGTAAAATTATTTTTAGTGACTTCTAGGAAATTGTTTAGCACAAAAACTTATGTAAGGTTTGAAATTTGAGCACAATATTTCAATTAGGTTTGAAAAATGTACAAAGCATCATCTAATTTGGACGAGCCTGACATCACACCTCAACAAATTGGCACAATTGAATCGCTCCGCTAATTAGTTTGATGGGCAAACTCAATGAGTTAAGATAATATTGTCAACTCGTCTCATAATCAAATAACATTATGCAACCCATAACGCTATACCTTGAGTTATAACATTATATCCCGTAAGTGATTTTTCCTCTTTTTGAGGTGTAGCCATCTATATAACAATCCTAAAGGTCAGCCCAAATTTTTAAATAGAGGAGCCATCTGAGTGGTAAGTGACTCTCATTTTGGGAATTTCTCTAGCAACTCATTGCAAATCTTTTCCATTTTATTTGTCTATTCATACTATTTTACTTTTACAAAACTTACATATGAGATGTGAGACCATTAAAAATTCAGGATTCAACATCATTCAATGTATGATGAGCATGGATTATGCTATAAATTAGAAGACTAGAATATAATAGATGAGCTAGTTAAAAAACCTTATGACATTGATGATTCATGAAGCAATAGAATACATACCTAGGGTAAAAACCAAAATTGGGATGTAGTTTAGTTCTCTAGGATTAGTGGTACGCAAAGGAGTACCGACAAAAAGAGTAAGGAATGTTATGCCAGCTAAGCTGGCTTAAAAAGATGAAATCTATTATCTAGATAGCAAAGATTCATCTCCTTCTGATTATAGTAAGGATGAAATAATAGAAGAAAAGGAATAATGAAAAGCTGTTGTAGAATGTATTGTTCATAGAGGTTGTAGAAGCTGAGGCACTAAAAAAGTTTAAGATTCTATCATTGAAATATTATGGAGGGAAATCTGATACAGATTATTAGTGGCATCTTTTGAATCAAAATTTTCTCTACTACAAATAAATGATGATTTGAAGTGTCATTTATTTTTTTGTGATATTGAAAGATACATCTGTTAGATAGTTTAATAAACTCCCATTATGAGGTATCAATTTTTCCTATGAAGTCATCAAAATTTGGGAGAATATTTGAAGATTTTTGTAACTCAGTTTTAGAGAGACATATTTGAAGTAAGAGATTTGAATATGGTTGCCGCTCTGTCAACACTAATTAAAGGCTTACAGGGAAGTCCATTTTGTTATCCTTTTGGATTATGTGTTTGTAGACAATAAGTGACTCATTAAAGTTGACCAATAATCATATTTCTGTAAACGAATTCAATTCACTATCAGGCTCATTTGGAGTTAAAAATATAAAGCAAAATCACTAACCATGGAGAATTTTTTGTAATTTTCATTAAGAAAATTTAGGTCACATTATTGTTTGGGGAGATATGATGAGGTTTTATAAGAATCAATCGTATCCATTTAGAGGGCAAGAATAATTCAAAGATAAGTGAGTTCAAAAAAATTGGATGGACAATTTCCATCTCAAGTTTGCCTTGAATGATTTATGGTTTTATGAAGAGCCTTTATGGATGAAAATATTAAGTTCATTCATAAAAGTAATACACTTTATAAAATTTGCACAGATGAAAGCAAGCTATCACCAAAAAAACCCTAAAATATGTAGAGTACATCACAATGACCATGACCATATACTATAAAATGCCACCATCTGAGGAGCTTGGTTGAGGATTTGATTAAAGTTGAAAAACTAAAAGTGTTTATCATGCAAGAGGCAAACATGAGAAGAAAAGAAAAAAAAAAACATCTATGGAGGATATTTACAATGAGACTGTTCCATCACAACCAATCCATTATTCTGGGGTAGACCTTAATCTTGGAGGTCATGGGTCATAATCTTCTTGCCAATCCTGCCTCGAATGGCATCAAGGGAGTGAGGTAAACATGGAAAGTTCTTCTTTTATGATGGTATGCCTACTTGGGTGAACCCATTTAATGGCGTGATCATGATCATTACAACGATCATGAATTTTTAAAAACTAGTTGTTCAAAGAACATTTTGTTCAAGTTTGTGTGTGAGAAGCTGAATTTAGGAACTCATATAATGTCCCTACCATAAGGGATTATTTGAATCTTTTGCAAAGCATTGAAAAGCTTGTGCGGTAATTACCTTACCAATTACTTATAATAGGTGGATACATTTCATCCAATATGGACTTCCCAAACCACACAAAAAGTTTTGAAATTTATTATTTGTGATCATATTTGACATCAAAATTATTATATCAATTCAAGAGAAAAAAATACTACTTTTTGATAGATTTAATCATGAAGTAATGATTTCAATATTCGAGCGACTATGTTGCCAATAATCTTTCCTCTACCGTTGTGTATATAATAGATGATTTATTTTATTCTTAGGTCAAGTATAATTAAAGGGGAAAGACCCTAAAGTTAATTATATCATAAGAGGGGCTTCTACCTAGAAAAACTCTTGATAAAAATAATGACTAGTATTTCTAGAGAGCATAAAAATTAATATTCAAGATTGCTTCCTTTGGAATTTTAAAAGAGAATGCCTCAAACTATTTTATTTTTTATAGAAGGCCAACAATGAAAAAAATGAGAGCATGTAATGCTGAGATATTCAACTGTGCTCCCATTTGTTATATGTGCGGGTTATAAAGTTTAGAAAATAGAATTGATTTTTGAATTTCAAGTTGTTCTTTTTTATTTCAGAAGGTTAGAACTTATAAACTAATAAAATGGATCATTCAAAAGCTTCGGAGAAGACTTGTCCTTTGACAAAAGCCAACAAAAGTGTTTTAAACTTAAATTAAGGTTAGCCTTATTGATAAAAGTAAGAAGCTCAAAGCTAGTGTAAGAGGGCAAAGTGGGAATTACAAAATTCACTTACATTAAGTTGTGAAATCCATCATAACTCTTCTAGGTATATAACCCCACTTAGAGAAAGCTACCAACTAACAACACCTATGCTTAAAACACATGATATAAAGTCACATGCATGCATTAAATGGATATGTTTTTATTAATTAACAGGAATGTGTTGGGACTAATGACTCAATCCTAAAGATTTAGTGACCCGAGTACAATTGCACCTAGCTAATCCTAAAGTTTACCTTCTACGATTTTTAAAATTATGTTTGAATTGATTAATTTCTGAGATGTAAGGCCATGAATATGCTATATATATGTGTATGCTTGAATGGAAAGTAAAATTTAGCTACACAAGTATGAATGATAGTCTTCCCTAATATGGTGAAAGTTCTCATTAGTCATATTTCCCTTTTCATGAAATAATTAAAGGGCCAAAAATACGTTCATATAATTTTCTTAATCTTATGATTTCTAATTAATTTGTTTGTTAACAGACATATATGTTTTGATTATTTTTATTTTTGAGTTGTATCAGTTAAATATTTTTTATTTTTCTTAGTTTTGGTAGAAAATTTTTTTTCTTAAAGAGCCAAATACAAAGAACCAAACTATCCTATGCACTCGACATGGAAAAGATTTAAGAAAAGTATATAAATTTAGTGCACAAGTAAACTAAAGAATCACAAAATAAGCACAAACTATACATAAAATATATAATAAAAGACAAGCCAGTGTGGATAGGTTCTATTATACACCAAAAATGAAATGAGAATGTGACAAGCGATCTCTACACAAGTGATCTCTTGATCAATGGGTTCTTCTCATTGTCCATCTTCAATTTGATTTTTTAGATTCATCCTTCATGTTTTTTATCTTTTTGACTTTGTAAGGTATCACAATCTTAGGTTCACCCTCATCATTTTCCAATAGTCCCTAACCTAATTTGGTGCCTTTATGTGTGTTTAACCAAAAGGCCTCTATTTTTATCATGAAAAACGTTAGAGGGCTCACGATAGATGGAAAATGGTGGAGGGGTAGGTTTTGAGGCCTTAGTAAGATTTTAGTGGGATCAATTTTGAGTTTTGGTAAATGATGGTGAGAAATTGAGCTTGTGTTAGTTTGTCTTGTGGAAAATAATGGTAGAATGGTGGTGGCATGAGCTTGTAATGGCGAGGAAAGGATTATAGGAGGTTGGCTAATTCGGGAGAAATTTTGACAGAGATTCCTCTAGAAAAATTAGAGTTCTACCTCCTTTTTTGAGCTCAAGAGTATGAGCCTTTTAATGGACATGGGAGGACATTAGAATATATAGAGAGTTTGGTGACCTCAAGGGGAGGGATCAAAGGGCTGAGGTAAGCCTTGGTTAGGTTTTTGCTTGCTCCCCTTGGGTTTGGGATGATTTGGTCATCATCAGATTTGTTTTGGGTTTAGCTTAATTCCCTTGGATTTAAGGCGGTTCAGTTTAACTTTAGGTGACTTGATTTACATGGATGAGGTTTTCTTATCATGTTTAATAATGTGTGTGACTCATGGGTCTATGTTTAGGTTATTTGGGTAGTTTGGTTTTGGATTTGACTTGTCATGAGGAGGCTTGATTTTGGCTTGATGGCTTGGTTTTTGGCTAGATGTGGGCTTGTTATGAAGGGAGTATTTGGCTTGAATTTGGTTTTCATCAAAGTTTATTATTCTCTTGGTGGCTTGGCTCTTGATGAGCTGGAGTTTGGGTTGACTTGGATGTGTTTTGGATGAGATGGATTTAGAATTTGGATTTAAAATAGTGGGTTTTTATTGTGCATCCACCATAGATCTAAAAATATTCTTATGTAAATGATTAGATACAACATTCAAAGAATAAAATATTGTTCTGAAATATCACCTTAGAATGGATTTGATTACTTCGATGATAAAAATCTTCAAGATTTATGGGTCTACATATCCAAAGTTGTACCCTTACCTTACAAATGTAAGATTAGGTTTATTTTAGTTTGGGTTCTGGTAACATTTTAATGGGGCTAGTTAATTACATCTCATGGGTGTGAATCCCGAGAATATTCTTGATTAAAGTTTTGACTTATATCTCTTACAAATATCTGTGGAATATGTTAGCTTCAATTTTTAATGTGCATACTGGACATTCTTTCAAGTAATAGGGGATCACACTACATTCTTGCACAATATCCCATCACTTGAGGACTCAGTAGAGCCTTTAACGGGCACATCTAACACCAGATTAAGGGGTTTGTTCCCTTTTACTCTTGCTCAAAAGTGGCTACCTTTGGTTGACATCAGTTTACCAATATAAGGCAAGCCCAACAACCATTTTGATGTTTGGAAGTCAAATTTCAGTTATTTAGGACTTCTCGTGGCTCGAAGAAGCCATAAAACCACCTTAACTGGAATCTATAAGCTCAAAAGGGGCTAAAATCATGACATTACAATGCCTAGAACTATCATGGTCATGCCTAACCCTTAGCACGACCACACACCAAATTAAGTGTGACCACGCCAAGCCTCGAAGGGGCCACAACACTCTGCATAGGGGTGTGAACAAGCTTGAGGTTAATGTGACCATGTGTTAGTCAATTTTTTCTAAAAATACATTTTATTTATTTTGTATGTATTTTTGGTTTTAAAAATAACATATTAATTTTGAAAAATGAGACCAGATAAATCTCATTCATTTAATAGTTTAGATAGTTGGGCACAATATCAAAAATAATACACCAACCCGAAAGATAAGCACAGTACTTGTTAGTAGGCTCAACCATTTAAACTAAGAAATTTATAACATCTGTTTAGTCTGCAAAATTTGTGAATGGTAGTTCCCCTATCTAATCGAAATATTAGTTAGGGTTTCTATTATTTGGATTTCTAATTCCTTAAAAGGGCAAGCCCCTATAGTTAAATAGAACTTAAATGACTGAAATCACTTAAGAAAACCCTCAATAACGATAAGAGATTTCTTCTTCAAGAATTCAAAGTTGATTTTTCATAGTTATTTGAAAAAAAATTTATGTGGGAATGGACCAAATAGGAATAGTTTTTGGGGAATCAAAGGAGAAAGAAGCAGGGGATGTCGCAGATCTTGAGGTGAATCTGAATGACTTCCTAAACTATCCTATTATTTGGCTTTACATTTTTAAAATGATGTTATTTGAGTGTTTATTCCTACCAGCTATTTAAATTTAAGGCTTACGCTTACACAATATACAATTATGCAAACAACCTAAGAGGATGAGAAGACTTACGTCATATTGAACGAACAACCTTGGAACCCTAAAAATATTTAGGACTTATATCGCACGACACATGATCATGCAAATGCCTAAAGATAGTGTGCAAATTTACATTATATTAGACGAACAACCTCGAAGTCCTAAGGTTTTTGTTTGCTTAAGTTTAAGGAAAGTTTAGTTGAAGCTCACCTTCGCTTCATGTTGAGTCTTGACTATGATTTGAAATGTCCCTTGTCCACTTGCATCCTCGTCTTGCTTCCCAGACAGCTAGCTTCAAGCTCCTTACTTGTAATGGTTTTGGGTTTTAAGAAGTGTATTTAGATTGTCAAGTACTCATTATTGTTTGGTCGTTGATATTTTTTTGTAGGGTTCCCTTCTAAATAGGTGGTCGACTGTCCTCTACCCTATGAGTCTTTTACAGGTATAGTAAGTAATAGAATAGTAATGTTTCATGTGTAAACAGACAATAATATACAGTAAAGTGTTGTAAAATAGAAAGCATGATAAAAATAAAGTTGTAGAATGTACCTGCCGCCTCTGACGACACTGCTAAAGAGTTAAAATTATAGGTAGAGCATGCAAGTATTACAAAAAATTAAAAGACACAAAAGACATAAGCATATGTATAGATAAAAAGTCAGGTGGCACATATTAAGAAAGGTTGAAGCTAGAAATGTACCTTGTTGTTTAGTTGCAGAACAAAGGATCATCTCAAATAGTGGATACAACAAGTTATTAGGTTCTCTATTGCTTACATTCCATTTATTCAAAACCCTGAAATTCTCAAGGAGTACTATAGGCAACCATCAGCATCACATATATGAGATCCAACATAAGTTAAAAGGCTACCAGCAAGGCAATCAATGGAGAGTAACCCTCAGCCCAGTCTATGTGACTCACACATGACCTTGTCAAAACTTACATTAAAAAATTCTTAATTTGTCATACATCTAAGTAATTTAAGCCTTTTCATTTAGCAAAAAAAAATAATTTTTATTGGAAAAGATGTTATATTATATGTCCACACATTTTTGTAAATCAGATAGTTCATGAGTCAGTCACACCGTTAGGGTAGAGCCACTAGCAACCCTTGAGAGTAGGGGTAGTGTCTTACCAAATGTTGGAGGATAGTAATTCCAATTCTGCATTCTCACAGAGTCATTGGGTTTAGGAGATAAAACACTATTCCACTATCTCACATACTTAGATGACTTTTTCATCATTGGTCGTATCCCCATCACTTCCCATTTCTACACTAGCTCGATGATCTATATGTGGTCATATTTTAAATATCCCCAGTTTCTAGAAGTGTTTGAGTGTAATGTTCAAACTCGAGCATTAGGTATTACTGTAGGTTAAACTGTAGCAGGATACTTCTTATTAAGAAACTTTAATTTGAAGGGTCCTGAATCATGTCTTGGTGGGTTCTTATGAATTTCATTCTTTCTTTTGATTTTAGTGAATTCTATATTTTTTTGTATGATTTTCCTTAATAAATTATAGTAGGCCCAAATGTCCTATGGAATATCCAAAATCTTATAAAGGTATTCAAAATGTAATTCTAAAACACCTTTAAGATCTCCTATAACACCCCAAGGTCATTTGGCATTTCTATGCTATTGAGATGATCAACCCACTTGCATTAGGAATATTACATGTTTTAATATGTGCTTAGTGTTTTATGTCTTAATTAACCCATGAGTAATAATATTGGTCAATTCTTGATATGATAGTAAGGGTCATGTGGACAAGACCCTAAGGGTACATCTCTTGCTCTTCCATTGGGTATGAGCTTCTAGTATCTCAAGACGTTCCATTATCATTTACATTATCATCTGGAACTGCACCTCAAGTAATGTTAAACTAATCCTAATTCACTGTCAAGCTCTTAAAACTCAGAGGTGAATTTGTAATTCTGTAAAAGTATTATAATTTGTGCTTAATCTTAGTTAAAAGATTGAACTTTGTCTAACCACTAGATAGGGTTCCAAATCAGTGAATTATAAATTCTCAAATTCATACCTCTCACTCTTTGATCATCCAAATTTTCCTTTTTTTTCTTCATACACCTAGAAATTCAAATAATTACCATCTTCCTCTTTTCTAGAAAAATCCCTTGAGCAAGTTGCTACCCTAATTACCCTTTGTGTTTCAATCACTTTAGTTAGCTTATCACACAAGTTTTATCTCATTTCCCTTTTACCCAAACTAAAAAAAAAACTAATTAAATTAGTGTTAGAGCGTAAGACCCTAAGATTACTATTAGGCCCATAGGGTTTAATGCTCCCATAACTCTCACATTTTTGTCTTAATGATCATTAGATTTCTCTGAACTCTTACTCATGGACTAATCAAAACAAAAAATGTGAATTATATTTTTCTTATAATTATTTATTTATTTGTAATTATTTAAACCAATAATTATGAATTTTCAATGATAATTAACTTAATTGTCCAAAACATATTCTTCGTCCTTAAAAAAAAATTCTAATGTTGCTAAAGATTAGAGGACCAATTAGGACCATTTTCATAATTTTTGAATTACATTTTAATTTTTATAATTTTTAATTATTTTAATAGGAAAATAAATAGAAAATGTATTTTTAATTTTAAAATCCACTTTTATTTTTCTTTAATCCCTCTCACATTAGTAAACATACCATAGTTTGTTTCATATTTTTTTAAATTTTATTTTATTTTTTATAATTATTTTAAACAAACAGATATTATTATCATGGAGAATTTGAGCTTTTAAGGCTAGTGGTGTTCTCTAACTTTGGAAAAATCAAGAAACCTCCTTAGGAACATGGTGAATGAAACCTGAAAGTTTCATGTCTTTATGATAAATATTTAATATTTTAGGATTTAATCAAGTTTTGAGGTATTTAATTAATTAAGAGATAAATATTAAAGAAATATTTTTAATTTTTCATCCATTAGATTCTCCTCTATTCTTTGAGCGCTGGGTATTTTTCTTTAATTTTTGTCATTTTCCGACACCAAGATATGATTTTTTAAAGTTATATTTGATTTTCTATATTTTATTAAATCCGAAAATCTCGTATGTATCTACTTAACCACGTCAGTTCCACGTCACCCTCATTGTCTCCGAACTTCCACGTGGAGTCATCCCATTCGTTGAGATTTCCATGTAGGTTGCCACATTTGCTTGCGGTCAGGGGACTCAGGTCAGTTCGATCCGTTGTCTAAACCAATCTACGCTGTCTGTTTTAAATACACGAGAATGGATGACATTCACTCATCATCCCCAAAGGGTTATAACCTAAGAACCATCCATGCTCTAGAGCTAAGATCTCACTTGATACTTAACTAATCTCATGGGATTTGTTCCTATAGCTTCATCTAAGTGAAACGAACCTATCTATATGGTTAAGTGGAAATGAGCTTTTCATCTTCTTCATATAAGACCAAAATCGATAAAGACTTAAGGATTTTTGAGCTATAACTTTTCCTAAGAGGTGAGGCCTCGATTGGGTTGGTTGAGAGGCTTTTCCTTGGTTCCAAACCTCCTCCAAGTGTTGATTTGCTCTGTGGATGTGTCTAAGTATGACCTAGACTAAAGGGGTGACTCATGTGTGGTTTAGAGCTATGCAAGTGGCCATGTGAGAGGAATTTTTTTATTGTAGAAATGGTTTTAAAGTATGGGGAAGGTTTTGAGATAGTCAATTTGAAGTTTTGGTGGATTTTGTTTAATAACCGAAAATGTCCTAGTTTTCAATGGGGAAATTAGGGTTTTGAGGCGGGGGATAGTGTCCAAAAATGATGTGGATGAGCTTCGTGTAGGTTTAAGAAGATTTTGAAATAATTTTGACAGGGCTTTGCCAAGGTTTGTGCACCTCTTCCATTTCACTATGAGGGGGTGACCTATTTATAAGCTGAGTAGTGAAGCTCAGTTGGCCAAGGCAAAGCATGGGAAATGGTGATGAGGTGGTGATAAGGTGGGGGATAGAGTCCAATGGGGGTGATCCACATTGGATGGGATTAATTTAGGGTTTTCCTCTATAGGTGGCCCTTTACGTTGAGCTTCTCACTGACCATGGTGGCTGACCAGGGCATGGGTGGGACAGTGGGGAGTCAATGGTTGGGAGTGGTGAAGCCAATTGGGCTAATGCATGGGTAAGTGTGTTGAATTAAACTGGAAAGGTGGAATGTACTTTTTTAGGTCAACCTTGGGTCTAAACCATGAAAATGGTTTTTTCTAACCCATCATGATGGTTGGTCCCTAGGTTTAGCATGGGGGCTTGGGTGGTCAGGTCCCAATCATAAGGATTAGGGCTTAAACATGGGTTTAGATGAAGCATAAGAGTTTGTAATTGCTTTTTAGGGGACCTTGAAAGAGGGCCCTCCTTTCGCCACTTAAGAAGTGGTGACATGTGCATGGCTAAGGACGCTCACATGTGGCTTGGAGAAGGCTTTGTCAATTGCATAGGGCTTATATAGTTTTCATGAAGAAAGATTTTAGAATTTTTTTTATATTTGGTGAGGTCTCATCATGTAGCCAAATTTAGGAAATTTTAATCATGAACTTTAGGTCTTATGTTGTGATTTTAATTAAATGGATGAGGGAAAAGGTTTCATGCCATGATGGATGGGCTTTTGGTTTAGTGGGATTTTAGGATGGCTTATGAAGGGTTGATTTTGAGCTTGGATGATGGACTTTTGATTTGAGTATGATGGCGTTTAAAATGTTCATGATGGGCTTGGTAGAATTAAGAATATATCATGATGAATTTTAGGACATGAACTTGGTGAAATTTGATTTAGTATGTCTACTCAATTTTGATGGGTTTTGAGTTTAGAGTAGACTTGGGACAAATTTGGATTTGAATTTGGGTAATTTTAGATTTGGGTTTGAAATGGGTGGGATTGGATTTGATTTTGGATTTTGGTGAATTTGAGGTGGATTTGGTGGCTTTGATTGATCTTGGTGGATTTAGGGTATATGGGTGAGACATGTGGGTGAAGGTGTATAGGGGTGTAGTGGATTTAGTAATGTGCCTAGTAGAGTGAAGGTAGTGATGTCAAGGGTGAGGTATGGGGGTGTGGTGGCCAAGCCACCTAGAGTCTTCCTAACGCCTCTCTTTGAGTTTCATCATGCCAAACTTAACCAACTCAATCAAGTGTTGAGGGTTTGAGACCACCCATCTGAGACTTCACAAAAGAGCTAGGAGGTCGTTTGAACTTCTACATGGGGGTGGGTCCCATCACTAGTCTTCTAGGATACTCAATATGAAAGTCCTATGGCTAGACCTAAGTTATAGGAGAAAACACTAGACCTCAACAATAGTGAGGTCAAAACGATGATAGCGTAATTACGTCAGCCCTCAAGTATGGTCATGCAAAAATCATGGCTGCGAGGTCATTTAACTGTCATGAAAATTCCCAAAAATACGCACGGTCATGCTAGCTCACTTTGTTTGTTCTATTTCGCACAACTAGTCCATAGAATTATGTCATTTTTCATCTTTAGCATATGAATAACTCTTTTTACTTGAATTTTAGCCTAAAAAATGAATGGATAGTAATGTGGGCTAATTTCTATTGAGACAAGTGGTCATTCTTTGTTGTGAGCCAATGGATATCTGCTCCTTGGGGTAGAACAGCCAATGCATTGGTAGCATTCGATTAAAGGAGCTGGGAGAAGGAGTGAGAAAAAACCTCTGAGGAAAAAGTCTTCTCTCTTCTTTAACTTCATCTTCTTCCTTTCTTCCTTTTTAATTTCTTCTTCTTTCTCCATTAAAATCTTGAGAAAAGTGTGAAGGAAGAACTTGGAGGAGCTTCTTTGGAGAGAAAGATACATCTCCTTTGGAAAAAGAGAGCTTCATCTTGTTTGGAAGAATAAAAGCTTCAAATCTCCTTTGGAGGAGGAGAGCTTCATTCCAACAAGGTAGAAGTAAGGAACAAGCAAAGAGAACACTTCATCAAACAACACGAAGGTGAAAATCCCTAACAACTCAACATAATTTCATTCCAAAAGCCCCTTATGTTTTGATGCTAGAAATTTAAGGACTCAGGTTTTGCATTGAAGAATGTCCCCATAGGTTAAGTGCGTTTCATTGAAAATCCCTATAAATTTTGAGTTCTCCCTCAAGCACTAGCAAAAAAACCCAATCGATCGGAAGCATAGCAACCCGGTGATTATTCGACAACTTCAACACTTTATGAATGAGTTGAGGACATTCTTATAACGCAAACACAAGACATAAGTTTCATTGAATGAATTGAGGACATTCTTCCCAACAAATTTTGAGTTCTCTGTTTATGTCTTGTGTTTAGTGTTTGTGTCACTTATGTGTGTAATTGTAAAATGTGTGTTAAGCATTTTGTACTTAGGAAAATTTTCTCATCCAAGACTATTTGGAGAGAGAACTAAGAGTTAAATGTGTTTGTAATTGTTTATGAATTAATATAAGTTTATTTTTTGTGAACATTTGTGTTATTTTTAGCCTCAAATTGAATTAATTATTATGGAGAATTTTGAGAGAGAAGGGAGTTATAGGAAGTAAAAATAGTCATTTAAGTGCTATGAGACGATTTAGGGGTGGTTTACTTAGGCTAATAGTGCATTTTACTTAAAATTTAAAATTTTGAAAATTGTGCATTGGCGTCTAAGCACCACATCACGCTCTTAAGCGCAAGCCAACCCGAGAGGCAAGCGCTTAATCGCCACTTACTCGCACTTAAGCGTCGGGTTGACCTCACTTTTGGTTGAGGTTCAGTTTTTCCTCTTTAGTAGCCTAAGGTCTAGCCATATGACTTGACCTCACTTTTGGTTGAGGTTCAGTTTTTCCTCTTTAGTAGCCTAAGGTCTAGCCATAGTGACCTCATTTTTGGTTGAGGTTTAGTTTTTCCTCTTTAGTAGCCTAAGGTCTAGCCATAGGACCTCACTTTTGGTTGAGGTTTAGTTTTTCCCTTTTAGTAGCCTAAGGTCTAGCCATAAGATTTTCTTATTGCCTATTCTTAGAAAACTAGATCTGGGTGTGCTTGCCCAACACACCCCACCTATTGGGGGTCCATTTATTGACCTCACTTTTGGTTGAGGTCTCCTCTTTAGTAGCCTAAGGTCTAGCCATAGGACTTTCCTATTGACTATTCTTAGAAAACTATCTTTAGTAGCCTAAGGTCTAGCCATAGGACTTTCCTATTGACTATTCTTAGAAAAATAGACTTTAGTAGCCTAAGGTCTAGCCATAGGATTTTCCTATTGACTATTCTTAGAAAACTAGAAAAAGTTAGTAGCCTAAGGTCTAGCCATAGGATTTTCCTATTGACTATTCTTAGAAAACTAGACATGAAGCCTAAGGTCTAGCCATAGGACTTTCCTATTGACTATTCTTAGAAAACTAGAAAAGGCACCATCTATTGGGGGTCCATTTGTTGACCTCACTTTTGGTTGAGGTTTATTTTTTCCTCTTTAGTAGCCTAATGGGGGTCCATTTGTTGACCTCACTTTTGGTTGAGGTTTAGTTCTTCCTTTTTAGTAGCCTAAGGCATAGGACTTTCCTATTGACTATTCTTAAAAAACTAGACAAGGAACCCTCACCATTAGAAATCCCAAACTCTTCTCTACTCAACTTGAAGTTCCACATATTGGTCATAACCTCTAGCACGTAGTAGGTGGGGTCATTATAGGGGAACTCAAGATGAGTTTCCCTTAGGACTTTTGGACCTTAGGGTTGACCCTTGGTGTTGGTCTAGGGCTAAGGCACTCACTTGCAATCACTCACTACCCTAAACTCAGAATTTCCTGACTCTGGTCCCTTGATACTTTTGGGAGACTCCTGTAGGTGGTCCCCTAAACCCACTAGCCTCAGGCTAGGGTTTGGCTAAGACCACTACATAGAGGACCCAAAATGGGGTTTTCATTGGTCCTTGGCTTATTGATGGTGATTGGCACTCCAACTCTACCAAAATATCTAACTTAGCCTTTTGTCCATAAATTCCCCCAAATTACCTAGATACCCTTGGGAACCCAAATGTGGCCAAAATTCCCAAATTTACCCAAAATATCCAACTTGGTTCAAAAATCATTTCAAACACCTTGAAAACACCCAAACTACCCCAAATCACCATAATTTGCCAAATTACCAAAGTACCCCAACCTAGCCCAAAATTCCAAAAATTCCAAAAAATCCCAAAACCCCCCAAATATTCCTAATTTCATTTTTCTCAACTATCACATGATCCAATTTGGCCAATTTGACCATTTTTTATCAAAACCCTTAAATTGCCCTATAAAGACCCATATTTTCCCAAATTACCTCAAATGTCTAGCCAATTAGACTCAATTTACCCCATTTTCAATTATAAACTCAAATCCACTCTTGATGTGACCAATCTAGACCAAATCCTAGCTCAATTAATCAATGATTTGAACTCAATTTTGATTTACCTCAATTTTTTCTCTATGGCTTGGTTCCACCAAATTGAACCCATAGCCTACTTCATTTGCCACAATTTGTGTTAAAAAACCTTCATAACATCCCCATACATCAGAATTGACCTTCAATTAGCCTTGGTGAGACCTCAAATTCATTTGATTTCAACTTAGGTCCAAAAGCCCCAAATTTTCCCCAAATTAACCATGTCTCAAAATCTCACCAAATTAAGGGCCTTAACCCCAAAATTTCCACTCCATCCCTTCATGAAAAGTCTTCACAACATCCCCCTTGGTCATTTGAACCATTCAATTTTAACTTAGCCCAACGCTAGCCCAACATACCCAAAAATGACTAAATTCAAAAATCCCTCAAATTGACTTACCAATTGAACTCAAAATCACTTCAACCCTTCACCAAAAATCTTCATAACAATCATATACACAATGTTAATTAATCAATTGGGTTTATTGACATGGCTAGCCTAGCCCAAACCCAAGCTTTGATCACTTGAACCCACATTGACCTATGCATTAAAGATGGCCTAACTACCTCAAAGTCATCAAATTAACTCCACCTCAGCCATTGGTTAAACCCTAAGATTAAGCCAAAACCCATATAACCACCTATACTAAGCCATGGACCAAAGGTACCCCAAATTAAGGGATTTTATTTCCAAAAATGCACATGCTTAAGATACCCTTACCAAAACTAAACTTCATTACATTAAGTTGCTTTGACAGATTCCCCTGGATGCCCTGAGCACCTAGCCACCTCCCCCTGCCATGGTCGGCCGGCCTAGTCACCGGAGAAGCTCAAAACCGAGAGCCACCCCCATGGAACTTCACCCAAATTAAACCTAGAGGACAGCTCAACCAAACCAAATTGTAGAGCTCCTCTGCCCTCCACCTAAGAACCACAATGCACCCAAACATTTGCCCTGAGAGCCACCCCATGGCCATTTTTATAAAAACTCATCTCCACGACCATGGGAGGTGTGTTGAAATTTCTTAGAGAGACCTGTCCAAATTGACCATAGAGCTTCCCTAAGATCCCCTCAGTGCATTCAAACTATTTTCCCTCACCAATTTCCACTGTCGGAGTCCAATTTTGAGCTCGAAATCTTGCTGGAAACCAGGACAGAGCCCAATACACCTCCACAGTCCACCAAAATCAAATTAACTTCACCCACACCTTCATAACAGTGAAAGGAGCTAAAGCCCCGTCAAATTCCATTCTCACAGAGCCTCTACCATAGCTCTAGACCAACACCCAAATTCGGCCGTGATCAAAATCATATCTAGGCCTTACACCAAGACCAGAGACTCAATCCCTAGCCTCTTTAGATCACAACAAACGTGCCGATACTCTCTGATCAAAACTTCACTTCTTAGAGCAAAGGTATAAAACTTCTCTCCCTCCCGAGCCTATTTTGATTCTCCATTTAATTAGGCTTAATTTAATCTTATGATTACCGTATGGATGTGTTTGTCTCACTTAGACGAGTCCATAGGATCAAACCCGAAGTGATTTGATTGAGTCTAAGCCGAGATCTTCAGGTTTTAGTGTGGACAGTCACGGGATCACTCTATCGGGGTTGATGATAGGGAGCCGTTTGATCAAGCGTGTATCGAATGAACGGAGGCGATCGAGCCGGACAGCGCTTCAGAACATAAACCGCGGGCCGAGTCAGCGCTGAGGTGGAGGCGGCATCAAATGGGAGCGCGCCGCGTGGAGCTTCGGAGCTGTCCTAGGTTGAGGTGGCACCGTGCGTTTAAATAGATAAATAGGGATTTAATTAATTCAAAAAATGATCCCTAACTTAAAAAAATCATATCTTGGTGTAGAAAAATCACAAAAATAAAATAAAAATACACTCTTGCTCAGTGAATAGAGCAAAATAATGTGAAAATAATTTTAAGTTCATATGATGCATATTTTATTTTTAATTAATTAAATACTGATTTGAATCTTTTGATTCTCCATGCATATAGGCATTTTATTATAGCTTGGAATTTTAGCATGTTGTTGCCTCTGTCTTAGGGAACATTTCCTGATTTTTCCAAAGTCAAAGGAGGTCCCTCGATAAAGAATCACATTTTTCAAGTTTATGTGCATTATTTGCTTAAAATAATTATGAAAATTAGCATGTTGCTTAGAAAAATTCAAGAAAATTTTGGAAGGTTTATGATGATCAAAGCGCCTTTGAGAAAATTTTTCATAAGCCAAGTCAATCAAAATACACTTAATCTTTACAAACCTTAAATCACTAAGATAATTAATTTTGAAAAACATAAACAACAAAATGACTTGCTTTTTTATCTCCACATTTTTTTAAGAACCAAAGAACTCACAATCAAAATTCCAAAATATTTTGAGTTCATTTGGTAACTTAAGTTGATTTTTAAAGATAAATAACATTTTTGGCACTAAAATAATTTTTAAAAATTAAAATATAACTTGAAAAATTATAAAACTTGGTTTTTTTAGCTCTATGTGATCAGAGGTATTTTATAAAACTAAAATGATATTTAAAATAAAAACTTAATTTTTAACCTATTTTTCAATATTTAAAATAATTAAAAAATCCATAAAAATCACAAAAATAATTAAATTCATGAAAATGTTCTAAATTGCTTCCTAAGCACTTAGAAACAATTAGAATATCTTTTCTGATTTTCTAAATAAAGATATTGAATTTCAAAGCTTAAAAATAATTTTTAAGGGCTAAAATGGGTTTTCACTAAGAATAATTTCAATAAATCAAATAAAATTTAGAAAAATATAAAATCTTCTCCTATGAGTTCTCTGATCTTAATTTTCTCTATTTAAATTATTTTATATTTAATAAATACCCTAGAAATTAAAATAATTCTTAAAATTCAAATAAAATTCAAAAAAACATGAAATTTGGTCCAAAGGCTTCTCTAGTCTAGGTCTACCTCCAGTAAAATATTCAAGGGATTAGCATTTACCTTGGTCAAGTTAGGAATTTTCTTTAGAAAATCCTATTTTTGCATGAAAATAATTATGTAAATTAAATTAAATTTTGAAAAATCACATTTTCTACTATGATATCTTGATTGACCTATGAATGAGGTATAATTTTAAAGTCATTTGAATTGAATTTGACAAATTATGAAGTGTTAGAGCCTTAGGGGCAAATATGTAATTTTGGAAATTTAGCCTTAATTAATATTTAGGCTTAATTCAAGGAGGGAAATGGGTAACGTCTGACCTTAATTTGGATGTTTAAGCCTTAATTAACATTTAGACTTAATTCAAGGAGGGAAATGGGCAACCTCTGATCTTAATCAATTTTTTGGGATGTTTGAAACACAAGGGGTTAATTGATAGAAACCAACCTCACTTTCTTAATTGAAAAGATAAGTTAATAAATTTCTAAATTATTAAAATTTAGGAGTTTATTAAAATAAAACGAGTCCAAATTAAGATTAATAAATTTCTAAATTATTAAAATTTGAAAGTTTATCAAAATTAAATGATCCTCGACTTAAGGGTATGACTTTTGAAGTCAATAATTAATCAATTTAATACCCCTATTTTGATTTTTAAATAAAATTTAAATCATGAATTTTAACCACCTAAAGCTTAACCTTTTCAAAACTAACTAAGACACTCACCTATGTCTTAAAGGCTTAGTAGTGACTTAGGCTAAATCAAGTTTCTTTTAAATGAGGATTATAAAAACAAATTCAATTAAAATTAAAACATCTTTCAAACACTACAAGCCCAATTAGGACCAAAATTTGGCGAAGTGTTCCAACAACACTAACTTGCTCTTTAAGGGTCTTCACCCACATAATATTCAAAATTAAATTACAGATGATAATTACCTTACTCTTAGGGATAATTGATACATCAATGTTCATTGAGAATTAGGGTGTTTACAGGATTAATTATCAAGCAATATAATAGGTTTAAAAGAACTCGGGATTTTTCACCAGGCAGCGAGAGAGTAGCACAGACCTGCTCCTTTCTCTAGATCTGTTGGATATCTCAGAGATCTACTAAACTTAATATATTTTGCTTGGCAACATCATCCTTAGTTAAAATCTTAAGGACCCACCAAGATATGACATAGGTTTAGGAAATCTACCAAAACCTTACTTTTTTGCCTCTACATGAACTGTCTTAACATGAATTTTGAGTTTCAGGTGGTGGAACGAGAAAACTTGTCAGGTACAATTTTACAATTTGTTAGCGCTGTCTTTCTTGTACTTTCATGATACCTAAAAACTTGCATGCTAAACAACAATGTCACCTTGCATGAAAACTAAAACTATCAGGATAGACCCAAAACCAAAACCAAAACTAAAATTAAAATCAACTAAGATAAAATTCACCCTCACAACATTCGAAATATAAAACAACTCAAAATTTAATCACAAACATCACACAAAACTACAACTTCAACTAAATTAAGACATATCTATCGGATGATCGGGAATCCCTCGGAGGAGGTAACCTAAGATTGCTAACGATGCTTCCGACGGTCTAAATGAAATTATGAAACTCATTAAGTTGATTTTAGTAAGTTCATTTGGACTAAGTGAATCTAATGGAAAAAAGTGGTGCCGGAATGAGGGAACCGTAGAATCCTAACCGGTGTCGCTCTAATCAACTTTAACATACCCCCATAAAATTTAAAGAACTTCAACCATAGGGCCACCTGATTTGACATCATAACTTGACACACTAGAAAACTCAAACTCATCGCGGCAAGGAGCTTGGAGCTAGCATGGTGGGCAGCATGACCATCTTCAACAACAAAACCTATCTTCCCCAGCTAAACCAATCTTCCTTCCTTAGATATAAGCAACAAAGCCATAGGAATTCAAGGTTGCTTGCTTATGCAACGTAAATCCTCACCTTATCTTTAGGCCTTTGTATAGCCCTGCTATACAAAATAAGCTTTAACTCGTCTTAGGATTTCGAGGTTGTCGTTTGTCACGACTTAAATCCTCATATCTTCCAGGCTATTTGTGTGATTGTTTCACACGAATGTAAGCCCTAACAAATAAAATTGACAGGATGAAACACTTAAATATTTCTCCGAAAAATTGAAGCCAAACATTAGGATAGCTTGGGAAGTCACCGAGATTCTCCTCTGGATCTATGACATCCCCTAGTTCTTCCTCCTTTGGACTCTACAACAAAATGTTCCAAATTTGAACCAATCCCCTTTCACACCTCTACGTCCGATCTCATTGAAAAGTCCTATCCTTTAAAACTCCTTGAAGACAATATTTTCTGATTTTTATCGAGAGAATTGAAAAGTCCTACCCTTTGAAACTCCTTGAAGATAATATTTCCTGATTTTTATCGAGAGCTTTAGGTGACTTTGGTCATTTAAGATGTAATTAACTATATGGGCTTGCCCTTATAGGAAGCATATCTGAACTCAGCTTGATATAAACTCTATTTAATATTTTATATTAAATATGAGAACTTGTCTGCAAATATAAAGGTTTCACAGACCAAACAGATGTCATATATTCCTTAGTTTATTTGATCGAACCTCATCCTCAAGTTTTGTGTTTATCCTTCGGGATGGATATATGATTTGAGGTATAGTGCTCTTTCATTTAAACTATGAAAAATATGGGGTCAGCTTGATTTCATATTTTTCTAAAACTAAATATACATGTAAATTAAAACATCCTTCCAAAGCGGGCGACGGGATTTCGATTCCGGTGATCGACAACTTCTTACGGGCAACTCTCCAACCAAAATAGCGCCGACCGCTGGTTCACGAAAAATGGTTCGCGAACGATTAAAAGTGAATTTTAAGTCTGAAATTACCATTTTTAACGCCTCTTATCGTCTTCCTCAACTCAAAGTAGTGATTCTAAGGGCTAGGGTAAGTGGAATTTGAAAATTTCTTGGTGGAATCGAGTGAGATTTGCTAGATCCAAGATCTTTAAGGTAAGAGCTTTACTTCTATGCAAAAATTTTGGATTTTTACCATATATTTTAAGCACATTTGGAAGATTTCAAAAATTAACTATTCATGGTGAAAAGTGAAGAAAAATCTTTGGAAATTGCTTGGGAAGTTTAGTTAGTGCTGTTGGAAGTTTAGTTTAGTGATTTAAACTTAATTTTTAAAGTTATTTTTGGAATTTATCAAATTTGTAGAATGACACCAAGAATGAAAAGGAGTAGAGGAAAGAGCCCATTCGATTTGAGCAAGTTTGTCAGTTCGAAAGCTCAAGATCGATATAGTGACGCTCTGAAGTCATGAAAATTGATTCAGGAGCGATGTTTCAAGAGTCCAGGTGGAGAGGTAGAAGACCTGATAGTCCACCGACAGTGGGAACAGTCCTGTTGTGTCTCTATCGTCGCAGTGATTTTTGTTGTGAGGGAGTTTTATGCAAATCTCCCAGAGGCTGAAGACGATCGAGTTATGGTTAGAGGAAAGTTGGTACCTTTCACTCCAGAGGTAATCAACTTGTTTTACCATTTACCACCAGAGATTTTATTTTTTTATGCAAATTATAGTCTTAGTGAAGCGAAGTTAGACAAGATTATTTCATATTTGACTATTGGGAGAGGACTTTGGAAGATTAACAATGAGAAGAGAGTAAATTTCCTAACTTCCAAGTTATGTGCTCCTTCAAAGGCTTGGCACTATTTCATTTCTGCTCGTCTGCTTTCGATCAATCATCTCAGTGAAGTGGCCAGAGAGAGAGCAACGTTGAATTACTGTATTCAGAAGGGAAAGCCCATCAACATAGGGGCTTTGATCTATCACACTATCATCAGTTCAGTTGCTGCTGCTACTATTGCACATATGGGATTTGCTTCCTTGATATTTTCATTATGCGAGCAGGCTGGAGTGAAGTATGATATTTGGGAGGAAGTTATGTTACCTCTAAAGCCCATTACGAAGGTGAATGTGAAGACTTATTTTGAGCATTCGATTTTTGTCTGGAGAGGAGGGTTTTCTAGAAGTTATGGATTAGAGACGTCTGCTGCATCTACCTCTGCTGCATCTTCACCATGACCATCTACTTCTCGTGCTTCTACATCTAGAGGTGATACCAAGACTCAGGATGAGTTATTGCAGAAGATGATGGACAATATCAATTTTACCATTGATAAGGTACAAAATTTTGAACGTTTTATAGATCATACTAATAGTTATAATAGAAGGAAGAGTGATTATGAAGAGAAATTCCACTCATATTTGGAGTGCCTGATTAGAGGTGAACCAGGAGTGCAATTTCTTCCATATCCTCGATATCCTGATTATAAGCCTGCAGAAAAATGGTACAGCGGTGATTCTGAGGATGAAGAGTAGAGCTGAGAGATTCATTTTATGGTTGTAATATGATGTGAACCATGTGGTATGAGCTTGCTACATTTGCATCTGTGTGTTGTTTTGGACTATGATTTATGTTGTGTTTTAAATTTTTATGTTTTGTTGTTGTTGTGATTGTTGTGTTAGATAGCGTTTTATTTTTAAATTCTAAGGCAATAGTTATTGTTTTGTGTTTAGTACTGTATTTAGTTAGTTTAGAACTTAACTTAATTTCATATCTGTTATAAAGTAGAAAGTCTTGCTAGTTTAGATCTTAAATTTGAAATTCAGAAACTGCTGCTTTGTTTTTCTGTTTATCATGTTAGTGTGTTGGTTTGCTTTTATACACACTGTTTAGAAGTCTATTGAATCTCTACATGTTAAACTAAAATGAAAATGTTAGAAAATTTGTCAAAAATTAATTTTACTCCTGTCTTTAGTTTTATACTTGTATAATTAGGAATGTTAAAATTCCTGTTAAGCATGTTTTCAATTTTCATTTCCTGCCTATATAATTATCTAATGCTAAACTGTTTAATCTGTTAAAAATTTAAGTTTGGGGGGATGAAAAATATTTTCAAAACTATAATTTTATTTGTTCTCAAATGTACTACAAGTAAATTTGATTTTAAAAGAAAAAATGATCATGTATATGAAGTTATATTAGGGAAGTAAAATTTGATTTTAGAAATGAGTAAGGTATGTATATGAAGTTATATTAGGGAAGTAAAATTTGATTTTAGAAATGTGTAAGAAAATTTAGTTAAAATTTTTAAAATTTGATTTTAGAAATGAGTAAGAAAATTTAATTAAAATTTTAAATTAGGGAAGTAAAATTTGATTTTAGAAATGAGTAAGAAAATTTAGTTAAAATTTTAAGTAATGAAATGAACTACTAGTGAATTTGATTTGAAAAGAAAAATTGATCATGTATATGAAGTTATATTAGAATTGATTTTAGAAATGAGTAAGAAAATTTAGTTAAAATTTTAAGTAATGAAGAAAAACTTTAAGTTAGAAATTTTTAGTATAGAAAATGATTAATATAAGTTACTATCTTTAGTAAGAAAAATTGTATTTTGAAAAATTCAGAAAATTTAGACTTTTATTTTTAATACTTAAATTTTTTTTATTAAAAAGATTTTCAAAACTATTATTATATTTATAAGTAAAAGTATTATATCAAGACTTTACTTTACAAAAGGAGAAGTGAAATTCAAAATCATTAAAGACCTATCCAGATATAGTAATCATTTCCTGAAAAGGAAAAAGAAAAAGAAAAGAAAAATAAAAAGAAAAGAAAAAGAAAAGAAAAGAAATGTAAGGGAGGAGAAGCTTGAAGATTAGCGTCTAATCAAGAATTGGTTCTACATTTGATCTTTTTAAAGTATAAGACTTGATAAAATCTTAAGGTTATAAATATAATATAGTAAGTAAAATTATTTTTAATAAAAATTTTTAAGTAGAGAAAATAAAAGAAAAAAAAATCTAAATTTAGAGAACTTACAATATTTCTGAATTAAATAGGAACTCATATTTTCATAGTTCTTAACATTAAAAATTTTCAAACTTTAAGTTGGTCTCATTTACTAATTATTTTTTCTAAATTGGACTACTATATTTCTAAATCTAAATTTTGGTAACTTCTAAAGAAACTCAACATATTTGGTTTTTAAAGATTGAAGTGTCACTTGAGGACAAGTAAAATTTTAAGTTTGGGGGATTTTGATACACCTAAAATATATAGTATTTTTAGATACATTTTTATACCTATTTTTGAGATATTACGCTTTAAAAGAAGGTACTTTTGTGTTTTTCTTGTAGATACAAGTAAAAATAGAAAAAAATGCTTAATGGTGTGAAAAAGGATCAAATTTGAAGCAAAAAGGTGAAAAATTGTGCAAAAGAATTTTGGCGCCTAAGCGCCGGTTAAACAGAGAAGGTAGCGCCTAAGCACCGAGACCTCTTGCTTAAGCATCAGTGGCAGTTACTAGATGAGTAAAATCGGTGTTCACAAATTTTGAAGAGGTTTTTGAGGCACTAATTGGCTTAATAGGTGATTGTAACCACCATGGACGAAAATTATCATGAAAGGATGCATCGTTTGAGGCGCCCATTGGCTTAATAGGTGGTTGTAACCACCATGAATGAAAATTATCATGAAAGGATGCATCTCTTAGAAAATACATCAAATCAAGACACATTTTGAAGAGATCCCAAGGCACCTCTTGGGCAAATACATCGAATCAAGACACATTTTGAAGAGATCCCAAGGTAGGATGCATCTCTTGGGCAAATACATTGAATCAAGACACATTTTGAAGAGATCCCAAGGCACATCTATGCATCTCTTGGGCAAATACATCAAATCAAGACACATTTTGAAGAGATCCCAAGGCACCTCCTAGAAAACTATAAAAGAAAGAAGAGAGGACTTAGAATTTGAGGCGCCCATTGGCTTAATAGGTGGTTGTAACCACCATGAATGAAAATTATCATGAAAGGATGCATCTCTTAAATACATCGAATCAAGACACATTTTGAAGAGATCCCAAGGCACCTCTTGGAAAACTATAAAATAAAGAAGAGAGGACTTAGAAAAGAGTCCTGAAAAGGTCCGAAAAAGTGCAAGTCCTGAAAATATTGGTAAGTTTTGAAAGTTCTTTTCTGGGGAGTTAGTTCAGAGAAATTTTTCAGGAAACCACTTTTTATTTACTTTATCTTTTTTCTTATTTTGTTTTGAGTGATTGTAAAAGAGAAGAGATTCAAAGGAACTTCAAGAGTTTGGTGGAAGATTTGAGATAAGTTTTTATCTTTTTGTTTTAGACTACTTTTAATTTTAATTAAGATTTGTTGTTAGTTTGACAATAATTTCTTCTTTTAAACTAAAGTATGGTTTTGTTTTCTCCATGGATTCTGAGTAGTTTTATTTATCTTTCTTCTTAAAATAATAAGTGGTTTTATTTTCTCCATGGATTCTGAGTAGTTTTCTTTATCTTTCTTCTTAAAATGATAGGTAATTAATTTTTGGATGGAAGTTGTGGAGAGTATTGATCTTTAATGTTGGAAGAAGTTGTGATAATCATTTACTTCTTAATTTGGCCAATCCAGATGTTAAAATTTGTTATGAGAACATGTAAGAACTGGGCTAGTATTGTCTCAGTCAACAATTGGAAAGAATCACATGAGTTTGTATGAATGAGAATGTAGTTCATATGATTGAGTGAAAATAAATAAAGAAATATTCATTGATGAGTGTAGAGTTAGAGGACTTTAAAGTGACAGGTTAAAGCTCCAAACTTGGTTCATTGTTTTAGGTTCTGATACGAGAATATTAACCCCCAGGTGGAGGGAATCGAGGGAACTCTAGAGTGAGAGCTAGTATCTTCTCTGCCTAGCCTGTCTTCAAAACTATTCAAACTTTAAATTAGTCAATGTTCTTTATAACATCTCTAGTAAGGGTAAAGAATATTATTGCTCCTATTTGACACAACACTATTTGCATACTTCCACAATAGAATTCCTATACTTATTACTGATTCATGATAAGAAAAAAAATATTTTCATATTAAATACTCTTCTTCTACAAAAATTTTAGTTATCTTCTTAGTTGTTGCTGTTTCGTTAAAATATCAAAAATACCAAAAATATTTAAATTTTAAATTCCTACAAAAATTGTTTTTAGTTTAGATAATTATCTTCTTAAAATTAGAAAACTAAAAAGTGCATATTGCATAATCTTCTTTGTGGGTTCGATATTCAGGTCTTAATCAAAAAGTTTTATATTACTTGATAACAATACATATACTTGTGTAGTATCCCAATATAAATATATAAAATTTAAAAAGTTAAATTCTTATTTTTCTCCAGGATTAAGGTTTTGGTTTTGTTGCAAAATAGGGAAATATAAGTGAAAAATACCATCAGAACTATTGTTATACTGTGCATAAGCATTAAGTATCCAAGGATCAAGTTTTTTCCGCCGTTGCCGGGGATTAAAATCTTCAAGTAGTGGTGTCAACTTCATAAATCCTTACATATACAAAATATCGGGATCAATTACTTTGAACACTCCATTCAGGCCATTGTGTGTAATCTCACACCTACAAAATGACATGGTACTCCCATTATTATAGTAGCTCGTGTTGATACTACTATTCCCTTGAGGGAGAGACTAGCATTTAATTGTGACATACCACGTCACCCCTCTGTCTTCTCTAGACTCTCAGGTCACTCATCCACATTTTTAGGATTTCTTCTCCTACGGTGGGCGCACCATCAAAGGGCACTAGATGCACCGCCAAGGTACTAACCTCTGCTAGACCTACTGTTATCCCAACTCTTTTTGTTTCAGGAATAGGCTGTTTTGTGATCTGTAGGAAGTCCCATTACCTAGTAAGTTTTCAACCCGGGATGAAATTCAAATCTTTTTGGCTAATAATCAATTTTCTATTTTGTTTGGTTGTAGTGACCATGACTCATCCCAGATTACTAAAAGCCACTCCCATCCTAAGAACTCTAGTCATCTAAAGCATGCATTTGATATTTTTGTTGTTGTTACTGATCTCATGAACAGGAAGATTGTAGGAGCTATCTCTTCTATATGGGGGAAGGGTATGTTACTAAAGAAAAGTTATTCACCAAAATTCTTGAAACATCTGAATAAGCGATGAAGGATTTTTTGTGCTTCCCTCAGGGTCCTCGTGGCAGGAGACTAAGGTCTGCTCGTCTGTCCACTATGAAGCCTAGATACTTGTCATCCATCATACAGGTAGTAGAGCCATCTTAGGTGTCCTATGTGATGCTTGGTAGGTGACTCTAGCTGTGTACCAGGTGCTACTCTAGTTACTTATTAGATAGATGTTGCAACGACTCGACTCGCACCCTTTATAACCTCTGTTAAGAATAATAAAATGAAAAATGCTTTTGCATTACTTCTCTTCTTCTTTAAGTAAGAATTAAATGGATGCATCATATTCCAACTGAGGGAGATCCAAGGATCACCCTCATTGATACTTACCTCTTCCTTTAAAAAATAAATATGTAAGTAAAGATTATGTTCATCTTATTCCAAACAAGCTGCAGTGGGCCAAAAAGATCTCAACCAGCATCTCTCTTAATTTTTTAGCTTTGATGAAGGTTTTCATTGAGGTTGTTCCAGAAGGAGCTATAGCTTTAGTTGATCCCATCTTAGTGCCACCTAAGGTAAATATTGAGGCAAAGCCTGAGGTAGATCCTGAAGATGATTTTGATAGAAATCTCTTTGATATTTTAAAAGATCTCATTGATGAGGATGGCCTTCTCTGTGATGAGCTTCATTATTTTGAGATGGCCACTCACCATGTGATGTCAGTCACCACTAGAGGGGCTTCTTTTAATGGAAATTCAGCCCATGATCTCGATGAGATTGATCATCATGAGTCTACTGGGACTCGAGATGATGCTCTAGTCGATCATGAGGATAGAAGTACGAATACGATTATCTCCCAATTTTTAGATCAAATCGCTTTTCTGAAGAATTGAATTGTCAGTTTAGAGACCAATAAGATTGGGTCTGACGTAGATTCACCTATTATATAGGTTAAGGTGCATTCAGTTACACTTGTTGTGCCTCTCCCACCCATGAGGCATGTATATGCATCATCTTCTAATGCAATTTTGTAGGAACATAATAGCTCCGACTCTCATTTGCAATACTTAGTGGAGACAAGGATGAGAGCCACCTTGATAACCCAATAGGGTCTAGATACTATAAAGAATGGTATATCATATCTTGAGGTTTACGAGTTTATTATGTTGCCTCAAGGGTTTATCCCTCCATTGTTCAAACAATTCAACGAGGCTGGAAATCCCCAGTAGCATGTCACTTAATTTTGAGCACTATGTTATTACATCTGTGGAACGATGCATTAATACATTGTCTTTTGGTCCCTAGCTTTTATAGTTTTTGTTTGAATGGTATGTCGACTTACCAAACAACACCTTCAAAATGTTCTCTGAGCTTGCAACTGCATTTATAAAGCGCTTTTTTTGGGCACACCACTATGATACCATGATTAACTTGATGTTATCCTAACAGAGGTGTGGAGAATCATTGCTAAACTTTTTTATTCATTGGAAGAATTTAAGCATGTTGTGCAAACCCAAAATTCAAGAGCAACAAGATGTTGCTTTCCTCATGAGCAAAATTAAAAGGCCCAATATCAGTCTTGTTAAAGATGAATGTTGTTAAAACTTTCGAGACTTTATTAGAGAAAGTGGCAAGTCTGTAGAATACCACAAGAGCCTTAACCTTCAAAAATGATGTCAATAAAGCCAAGGGTAGAAAAATATTCACGATTGATCTTTCGAAGAGGACAGAAGAGAGCATGGGATTAATGACATTTGATATAAAGTTTAAAATGTCTGTCATGTCTATATAGCCTACTTGCCCGCTAAAGCATTAAAAGTTATAGGGATGTAAATCCACCGTACAATGCAAGCGTACATGTCAAGTAGTAATATGGTTCAAGAGTATCGTGTATCAATCCCACGGAGAAAGTTTAATACTTGCTTCCACAAAAAAAAGTTTGGGTCATCGAAGTAAAGAAAAACACAAAAAGTGTACGTGTCACACAAAATATTTACAACTCACGAAGTAAAGAAAAACTCTCCCTTGAAACTTTCACTCCAAGGAGGAAGAAATTCATCAAGAGATCCCTCAAATCCTCTCCCAAACTCTATTCATTCATCTTCCAAGCCTTCTCTAACGTCGAACTCCCTCTTAAGAGCCCTAAGATTTAATTTAACAAAAAGAATCACAGTTTAAGTCATCAAATTTCCTTCTTAAAGTGTTTCTCGCTTGTCGGTGTGGTCACACCTTTCTTCTGACAGGGCTAGCATGGTCACGGTTGATTGTAGCGTGATCACACTACCCTACCATAATCTATAGTGTGATCACATCATACTTCCAAGAACTTTCTTGTTGGGTTTTCTTGTTCCATCTTATTCGTATTTAATTCTTGAATCATACACAATATGAATATAATACCTCTCTCAAGCGTAAATCTGTGTTAAATAAATCAACTTAAGATGTAAAATACAGAAAAATTAGCAGTTAAATGGCATAAAATTGATGTATGTCAAAACCCCCAAGCTTACCCTCAAGTAATTACATGGCTCAATTTGGGTTTTTAATAGAATTAGTACTCCTACAAAGTTTCTAACCTTTGAAACTGTCTTATCAAATCTAAGTAAGAGTAAGAAATAGTATTTAGGCTTGATCATCTTTAATGATTAAGGATTTCACCTTTCCTTAATTTCCTTCTTTCTTCACTTATGATATCCCCCCACAAATTCTCTAAATAGTATCATTTAGAATCTCTTTCACAAACCTCAAATATCATTAGTGCAATTGCAGTAGATTCTAACTAACTTAAAGCTCACTTAATTACTATCCCTTAGAATAACTTATAATGTGGTTCTAATAAAGAAATCAAGGCTCAATTCACCACTTAAGTCTCATTAGCCCCCTCTTCAGCATTCTTGTATTTACTTGCATTTTTGTCGTGCTAACCTCAAGCTTCTCCTCAGGGGTTTTTCATTTTTTTTTGCTTTTTTCTTTTCTCTTCTTTTTAATTTTCCCCTGAGAGTTACTATATCTGGTGGGCAAAGTTTCCATTTCTAGATTTTTCCTATAATGTGAAGACAACTTATGTTTTTTTAAGCAACAAAACTGAATGCTTAATTATTTTGAATGTTCCACCTCTAAGCTATCCTTTTCAGTTAAGGTGTAAGATCATGTTAAGGTGGTTGAAATGAACTGAAAAAGAATAAAGATATCTTTATTTGGTTACTCAATATCGAAATTTCACCTTTTGTATAATTTTATGGGTTTCTCCTTAGTTAAGTCCAAAATTATTAAGTTCTAACATCTCTTTCTTACTCACAAAAGTTAACATTTTTTTCTAAACAACATTTATTTACTTCTATTGGATTGTGCTAAGTTGTTTAAATAAATTAAAAACTTCTAATAAGTGTTACAAAATGATGTATAAATCTTTTGTTGAGCTCTATAACTACTTAACATATTTATAATAAGGTAAAAAAGTACCTCCCCCAAATTTGTTTTTTTTATTACGTGCATTACAGAAAATAAAGATACAAAGCAAGTAAAAGCAACAAAAGGTAAAGGCAGAATTTATCACAGGACTCCCAGAAAGTACAATATCTTGGTACTTGGGTAAGAACTCATGATGTAATGAGAATCTCAGTCTAGGGGCTGTTACTTTGTATAGAAACAAGGTTCAAAACTAATAAAAATGAAACTATAACATAAACTTCAAAGCAATTTACAATACAAATGCATGCAGAAGTAAAAACATGATCAACACATTACATAACACTTGAGTTACCTCCCAAAACAAGGCTTGGTTAACATCATTAGTCTGACAATGCCAGTTCTACTCTTAGGATAATCCAAGCAACAACTTTTCTTTTGGACCTGTCCTTTCTCCTCTTAAGTGTAACCGCAATCTTTGCCCGTTTACTTATAGACATAATTAGTTTTTTTTATCTTGATTATCGACAGCTCTTAAGGGATACACTTTGATTGCAGTGAATGGCCTTGACCACTTGGACTTTAGTTCTTCAGTGAATATTTTAATCAAGAATTGTATAATAAAACTTCTTGCTCATGTTAAAATTCTTCACTAATCAGCTTCTGATTATGCCGCTTTTTCTTTTTTTTTCCTAATCGATTTTGACATTCTCGTAAGCTTCTTGTCTGATTTCTTCAATTCATTCAACTGTAATAGCGAGTTTTATTTAGGCCTTCAAGCTAGTGCATTTGGAATAGGTGAATCCTCTTTTGTTTAGGTGAGTTTCTTCTTATCATGAGTCCTCTATTAAAGAGTTCTATATAGGCTTGGACCCACTAATCTTGGTGAGTGTTTTCTAGATAAGTGACTTTAAGACACTTCACCAGTGACATTAGGACCTTAGATCATTTGATTTAGGTGAAGCTACTCGAGCTGGGGTTGCTTTAACATAATAAGCATCATTAAACTTCGACTTTGTCATATCGTGCAAATGAATTTATGTGCTTCGCACCGTAGTCCCTATCAATTTCTTATTCTATTTGGCTTTAACTCAAACAACTAACTTGAGCATAAAATTTTTTTTTAATTATTTTTCCTTTGGAAATATATAAATAAATAAATAATACATATTTTTAAATATAATAACATTCTACAAAAAATTCAATTTACAATTTTACACCTTCTTAACTCTAACAACATGAATTTATTGTTGTACAATCAACAAGTTTAAATAAATTTGTTAGTTTTATAAGCTATTTTTTACTTTGTATTCATGAGATTTGAATCATATGCAAAATTCATTAAATCCCTCAACAAAAATCCAAGCCAAAACAGGGCAAGTACAAGCGTCTTGCAGGCGGCATCCACTCACGTGATAACGTTCACATGCAGTGTTGCACCAATAGCACAGTATCACGTGCAATTATTCATCTGCTGGAGCAATTGTCACGGGCGTGTCGTCCTCTCTGCCTTTTTAATTAATTTATTTTAGGGTTATGCAAAACACGATTTATAAGATGAATATTTATTTATATTTATTTTTATTAAAATATTAAAATTCATTTAAAGTAAATGCTCAAATTTTAAACATGGGTCTGTCTGGGGCGGCTGCAGCTTATGGAATAATTTACTGATAAACTGATTAAAAATGATTTACTGTTAAGCTAGGTGCGGTGACTATTACAAGTTTTTATTTTTTTTGAAAAGTCAGACGGCTGCCAGTAAGCTGCCTGTGAAAACGCTATTTTCAGTGTTTTCAAAATGCATAAACTGCCAAAACGTAGTTTAACAAAACAAATCAGATGTGTTTTCAAAACTCCACCACACCAAACAAGCTACCCCAAATGAGCCCTTAATCATGATACGGGCAAAAACAAGTTCTATAATTAGATAATTGATATGCATAAATGATAGTTTCATAAATAAATAGACACTTGTATGTTTTATCTAAATTTGTTAATAGGTGATAACTAGCAAATTTAGATAAAACATATAAGTGCTTATTTATTTATGAAATTAACATTTATGTATATCAATTACGTGAATATAAAACTAGTTTTTGCTCATATCATGATTTATATGTTCTATACTCCAAGCGAGTGACACTTAGTTCTGGGCTAATGCCATTGACCTCAAGCAAGTCTAAACTATCGAGTCTAATCTATCTCTAGACAAGTCCTTCTTGGTCCCATATGAATTTATTTCATATAATTGTATGCAAATATAATATCTAGGGATTCATAAATTCATAAATTTTTATTTTTCATCGATTTAGAAACCATCGTAATGAAAAGAAAATCCAAATCTCATGACTAGAGTGCGTTTGAGGCAGCTTGTGTTTATCCTGATACGCGACACGAGGGTGGTCCTCGGGGTTCGACCCGCGGTCTCTGTTTAGTGTAAAAACTCAAACGCGTTTTCGGATAAGCTGCCGAAACGTGTTTTTCAAACGGTAAGACGGCATTTTGAAAACATCGCCCGAACTTATAAGCTGCCACAAACAGGCCCAACAATGATCTGCTTACCTCTAAGCCACTTTGTTCAAACATTTCCAAATTACAAGCTTGTTCCATTGATGGTAAAACATTTTTATCCCTCTCTTGTCATGCCTTCCCTTACTTGTGTGTCACTCGTTCGCCGTCTTATATTACCATTTTACCCACCATCTTCTTTAAAAACTACTTTATATTTAATCTCATTGTTTCCTCTTTAGAATATGCAAAAGAGTTCAGAGAGAAGAGTATTTGAATTGTACCTTTGAAATAAGTATATATATATATATATATATA
>JXCR01135478.1:0-15090 GCA_002079205.1 Phalaenopsis hybrid cultivar | reverse complement strand
TATATATATATATATATATATATATAATATGCATCTAATTAAACAATTACTTCATTTTCAAAATACATGTACATTTACTCCAAATTCTTAGAATCGTTATGTTTAAAATATTTTTTAAATTCTTCAATTTTTTTAAAGACATACAATGGGAATCTAATTTATTAGAATAAAATAAAGAAATGAGAAATTAATGTAAGTCAAATATGTTGAATCAATGTAAGGGAATAGGAGGCACTAGCTAGCTTAGACCATATGACCCTTTCCATTGGCCAAATGCCACATTCCTAGAATTTGGAGACACTCACTTAAAGTATAAGTGAGCTCAACTTTGACTCCAAAGGACATGCTTGGGTCTTAATTTGACTCACCCAATTTCAAGGAGCACCATAAGGAAATAGTTTTTGAAGGTCATCTTTATATGTTCTGAATCTCGATCATAAGACTAATATATCAAAATCTTGAGTTACATTGACTTTTTTTTCTTGTATATCTCTCCCAATGAGACCCAGGAATTTATCAACATAAGATTTAAGTGCATAAGATAGACAACTGTGATATTTTTAATCTCATATAATAAAGATAAGATTAAGTGCATCTCCCTAGAATTCCTCTCCCTTCTTCTCTCTACTTTTCCCCTTAATTCTCTTTAAGCACCTTTGGAGATTCTTGAAACCATTTAGGGTTTCTTCATGTGGCTAGGATTTCTTCGAGATGTCATTAATATTTCCCTCTCTCAAGAAAATCTTCAGATATCTTTTATATTCTTCTCTATTATTATCTTCTTTNGCAATAACTGCTTATAATTGCAGTATTAAAGATATAATGAATTTCTCTAGACTTTCGAAGCTCTCTACATGACCAATTATAGCCAACCTGCTCTTCTTCAACCCGTTATGTTCTTGGTCCTATGTTGGTTTTTAGCTAGAAAAGATTTGTTTCTTCTAATCTCTCTAATTTCTCTTGGTTAAATTTGTCTTATGTGCCTTATGAAGATTAAAATGTTTTCTGTTATGATGAGGTTGAAAATGGTTCTAAACAATGAAATCTTGTGTTGGTTTGGTACGCTTTAGGCAAAATCCTTTCTATGAGAATATTCATCAGTTGATCAGTGAGATCTGACAATTAAAGGGCTTGGTTGAGCTTCTTTTGCTTACTGAAGGTTTCTTTCTCTTTAAATCTACATGTCATGGAGATTTATATATGTCTTTTTCTTGTATCCCTTGGTTTCTTGGGGGATAAACCATTCATTTTTAAAAAATTGACTATAGATTTCAAGCCGATTTATCAAGATTTCAAGGAAATTTCTATTTGGGTTAAATTCTAAATTCTTCTTTTGTTCTATTTGTCTAAAAGTGAAATTTCTAACATTACTAGCAAGATCAATATACGTCTTGTGGTTAAATCCTTGACAACTAAAGGCTCTTGGCTGACATTTATTGGGGTAAATGTTCAAATCAATATAGATTCCCCTTTCCTTGAATCTATTACAGTTATTTTTAATAATAAATAATTTATTATTCCCTTAGTTACAGTCCAGTTAATAAAGGAAGCTAACAAATGAATGAAAATTGGTTCCCTGTAATGATTGTTTTACATTCTCTCATAATCCTTCTTCCAGTCCAAACATTTCTTCCTTACTTGCTAATGCCTTTTCTACTTTGAGAGAGAATGGTGGTAGATTAAATTCTACTATAATTTTGAAAAATATATGCAAATATTTTAATATTCTTGTGTTTTATCAAGTTCTTAATCATATTCATTTTAATTTTTTATTCTATTCTTCTCATGGTTTAAGTTCCATGTGGTTTTTCAGTTTATCAGTAATGAATCTACAGTTGATATTAATCATATTCTGGATAATGTTGTTTATACTGAGATTTCATCTTATGTGAATACATATTCTTTATTGCAACCTGATTTAAATTCTATAGGTGGAACCTATTGGTGTTGTTAATAACATTATTTCACAAGCTATGATTTTCTTTAATTTTATTTCTTGTTGGAACAATGATAATTGTAATAGTTGTGAAGTTAATGCTGCTAATATTAAGTCATCTGAAGGTGGTTGTAAGGGTGTTAATAATGCTTTCAATTCTAATGCAAATTTAATTTCACAAAAATTGCCAATATCATTAGAATTTTTTTTAACAATGTTTCTACTTCTAAAGTTTATGTTAGAAGTAAGAAAGACATATATAAATGATCTGTTTAATTCTTGTTGTGTTCATCTGTACCTGTTTCTTTTTTGTTAATTATTATGTTTTTTTTTTGTTGGTTTTTTAAAAAGTTAGAGGATTTAATAGTGAAACCTGGCTTTTTGATTAAGAAAAAATTCTTAAAAATTTTAAGTTTGATCTCATTTATATTTAAAGGCTATTTTTCTTCTTCTTCGTCGTTAAGACAGGGTTTTTCTCTTTCCCCTTATCTTTTTGCTATCATTACATATTTTCTTTCTATTATGTTTGATAATAAATTGGCTGTAAATAATTATGCTAATTTTATAAATCATTTGATTTATCTTGATGATATTCTGAGTTTAGTAATACTGATTCTTATCACATTAAATTTATTTCTAATACTCTCAACAATTTTACTCAAGCTTCTAATCTTCATTTTATTTTTTTCTAAATCTGTCATTACTTTTTCTAAAAGTATTAATAGTAATCATTAAAATCTCATTTGTAATTTATGTGTTTTTTTTTATCAAACCTTTACCTTGGGAATACGTTGAGGTCACTATTAAACCTACTATATTGGCCATCTATGATTATCATAAACTTATTGATAAAATTCATTTTTTGGCTTGTTGGTTGGAAGAATAATTATTATCTGATGTTGGAAAATTTTAACATGTTAAATTTACTATTTAGAGTTTTTTTTTATATTATTAGTTTTGGTCATCCTTATTACCAAAAGGTTTGAGGAAGAAGATTTCTTCTTTGATCTCCATTTTTTTCTTAATATTGATGATACCAAGAAGCTTCATAATATTTTCTAAAATGAAGTTACTCTGCTTAAGCAAGTTGGGGGTTTAGGTCTTCCTTCTCTTAATTTTATAACTATGTTTAAAATCAAAATTACTTGGAAATGCTATAACTCTCAATCTTATTTGAGAGAGTGATTTTATAAGCATTATGGTACTTTATGGTGTATTATTAATTCTATGCCTCTCCTTTTTGAAAAAAAAACTTATTCAAATTACAAATAAGTTTAGAAATGCTTTAAGCTTCAAAGTTACAAAAGATTTTCATATGTTATTTTATTTCGATCCTTGGTTTGAGGGGATTTCTCTTATACAAAACTTTGGTAACTCTTTCTTTACGTGGTTTAATTTTTTCCTCAATTTCAAACTTAAGGATATTATTTATAATGATTGCTGAAATTTTCCTCTAAATCATTGTGCTTTGATTTTTTTTTATTGATGCTAGTAGTAAGATTCCTATTACTAGTGACCTAACTTGTTATTGAAATAGTGGTCTAATTATTCTCATAGAGCTATCTATCTTTTTCTTCATGCCACTTTTCCTCTTGCTAATTGTTTCAATATGGTTTGGTTTAAGGGTTTTTGTAAATATGCTCTTCATATTTTTTCTTTAACATGTATGAATGTTAATTCTACTTGTGTATTATGTATGAATAACCTTGAAACTCATGATCATCTCCTTTTTAAATGCTCTTATTCCCACTTGCTTCTTAAATGTTTTTCACTTGATGGTAATGTTTTTATAGCACATGGTAACATTTTTCAAGTTATCTATCACTTTAAAAGTTTATCTTGCAAAATTAGCAAGCCTTTTTATCTTTTGGCTTTGCAATTTATAGCTTATGTAATTTTGTACTAGAAAATTTCCAAATTTTATAGAAATAATCATACTTTTATTGATTTTAATACTCATTATATTCATTGGATGATCATCTTTAGGAGGAGGAAGTAGTTATTTAAAAATTGTATTCATATTCCTATTAGGCAGCTTTACAATTTTCAACTTTTTTATTGCTTTATATTTTTGGTTAGTTGCTTTCCTCCTTCTTCTATTATTGGTTATTTCTTCGATTAGGTCTGTTTTTCTTACTATTATTGGTTTTTTCTTTGATTCTTCGTGTTCAGACCTTTTTTGCATGGATTAATTTTGTATTTTAAAGAATATTTTTTTCCTTTATTTAATCAGTGAATTGATGGTTTGGAGGAGCTTGGATTGGAGCTCTTAGTTGCGTGGATTTGCTTTTTATGGTTTGATTTGCTACTCGTTTGTGTGGCTGGTTCTTTAAGTCGTATTTCAACTTGTTTGATGTAGCTTAGCTCTGATCTTGTGGCTTCTCATAGATTTTATTTATTTATTTATTTCTTCAAAATTTTCTTTTTTAGAAAAGATATATACTTGTTTTTTTCCTGTAAATTAAATTTTTTTTAGCTATGACGATTTTCAATAATATGTTAAGTTTTAATCGTTCTTTTGAATATTTATATTCATTTGATTATGGATGAAAATTTAATATTTATGTAGGTAATTTCTCAGGTTATTTTTAGGATTATTCCTTTTATTTGTTTTTGGAGCTAAGATATTAGTTGAGTATGACGTACCATATCCTTTTTAGAGTATCAACCAATCTTTGAATATTATTCCTGGTTTACTCTTTATACATTTTTTTATTCATTAAACTTGATTTTTTGTTCTCAATCGTTTAATGAATTTTTTTATGTAGAGTCATTTGGTTGGTCCTGAATTTTATCCTGTCTTATCTTACCTTAGTTATAAGATCTAGTGTTTTGTTTATGTATTGGGTTGTTTTTCCTTAAAAAAGAATATTTTTTCTTTGAGTTTGGATGGGCTCTTCAAATTGGATGATGGTTTGGCTGAGTTTTTTTTAATTTTTCTATATATTTTTCAATTCATTGTTGGTTTTATTTCCTATATAATCTCATGTATGATGGTTGTTTATTAAGAGCTCTAATGTTGCTTGTTGCATTGTTGCAATCAGCATCTTGGTGGCTCTTTATACCGTTAATCTTTGATGACAACTTTGTCCAAATGGTTATATGGAGACGCTGTTGATTGAAGACTTTTTTTGGTGTTTCTGTTGATTGGTTTCATTGAATTCGTTCTTCTCTTGGTTCCCTTTAGAGTAGTTGTTGATTATTATTGTGTTTTATGTTGCTTGTATTGCTTTGTTTCTGTATTGTTTTGCTGTTGATAGTTGTCTCTTTTTCACTTTTCTTTTTCAGGTTAGTTCTGTTTGGGTTTTAGTTCTAAGTAGTGTTGTATTTGTGTTGTACAAATTTATTTGTGTTTTAAAGTTATATTTGTCCTTTTTTAACAATAAAGCTGGATCTAACCCTTTATCTTTCTAAAAGAAACACATTCCAAAAAGCTTTTTTTTTTTATTTGAAAATATATATTATTATCAAATAAAAGAAATAAATAAACAATAATGCCTTGTTAAACATCACATTAATTTGACAATGGGATCTTCACCATCACCCTTTCTTCTATAAACTCTTCCCTACTTCAACCTTGTCTCTTTCCAACCATCCAAATCTCAAAACCAAAATGTCTCACCTTCCCCTCGCCATGTTCTCCATCCTCCTCTCCGCATCATCAATAATCTCTGCTTGCACCTTCTGCTCCCATCCCGCCCATCCCCACCCCATCCATCACCATCCCATCCCTAAACCACCGGCCATCAACCCCCCTCCGCCCGACGGCACAGGTATTCCGGCGACAACTCCCCCGCCGGCGGTGAAATGCTCGCTCGACATCTTGAAGCTGGCACTGTGCCTGGACGTATTGGGAGGATTGGTAAACGTGGGGTTTGCTCCGGTGGAGATCTACTGCTGTCCGGCGATTGAAGGGTTGCTGGAATTAGAAGCGGCGGCTTGTCTTTGTGCTGCGATAGATCTAAAGGTGCTGAATTTGAATATTTACATTCCGCTGGCCCTCCAAGTTCTCATTACCTGTGGGAAGGACCCTCCTCCGGGTTATTTCTGCCCGCTTCAGCATTAGGGTTTGCGTGTCGAGTTTCTTTGGGATTTGGGTGTGGATGACGAGGGTTGCAGCGGGAAGAAGTTTATGTCTTCTGATTATGTTGTTAATTGTGATTTGGTGGATTTTAAGCTATGAATTTGTTGCTATTTATCAGAGTTAGGATTCTCGTGGTGCATCAAAAATAATATTTTACTTTCTATTTTGCTCATCTTGATTTCCACAATAAAAAATTTTGAAGCAAAAAAACATATAAAAATTAATCTGACATATTGCGTACGGTTATCACATGTAAATTTACGTGCGGTGTCTGATGTAGATCACTAAAATACATCTTTTTTTATTTTTTTTATTATTAGAGTGGAGCCCATTCTAAATTTTTGACTGTCCAGATATGATGTACGTAACTGAGGGTTTCATCATTGAAGTTATTTCATGATAATATTTTTCACTCATGTCTCATAATGCAATTTGAGAAAAATGTAGGACTTTTTAAACTTATTTTGATTTTAATTTTCTTTTTACAATAATTTAAGATTCTAAGTTGCATGAATGACAATAAAGTTAAAGGGGACTTGTGCAACATGCCTTCATTTCTTATGCATTTATGTATCTCACACTCAAACTTTGATTTTTATATGTTTGAAAAGGTGGAAATAGTGTAATCCATCTTTTCATACATAAGTTTAGATGATTAGGGTGTAAAAATCAAAGTTTGGATGTGAGATATGCAAATGCATAAGATTTAATGTTATGTATGTAAATTTCAGTAAAATTGATTGTTTTTCTCATATGACTTTAGAGGTTATAAGAACTTTAACTAGTGAATCATGATGAATATACCAAAAAAGGTTGCTGCATTCATAAAGATAACCATTTCATGATGAATATATTGCCATGTAAGAATAGTACTTTTATATCCAATGTTTTGTAGGAAGTACCTTCACGTACATGGAGATGTGTTGAACAAAATACAAAAAGATACGGGTTTATATAATCATAACTGAAAAACTTGAACGAAAAAAACATGAGGTCTAATTTAGCAGAAATGATCTACAATGTTGGCAAAGTTTACAATGGTTGGCTTATGATCTTAATTGGAAATGAATAAGATAGTAAAAATTGTATCTTGTCATTGTAGCTAAGGATTATAGAGATATTAAGGGGTGATAATGATGAATAGATAATTGTAAGTGGATGGATTGATTTAAAACAAACAAATGATAGTAATTGGATTACAATGATTAAGTGGTCATAGTTAGACAATAACGGATAAGTGTTGCCAAAAAACATGGTCTCACATCGATAGTTAGGTGACGAATGTTATTAACTATGATTATTAGTGTTCAATGTCAAGTAGAGCTCTAAAGTTTCTTGAATATTTGTTGTATTGAGTAAATGTCCTGTTTTTATGATAAATGGACGTACATATTGTTTTGATAAATTTAACCAAAATCTCAAAATATTGCATTTTATGTGCATTAGTTACATTGATCATGAATTGTTCTCTCATCATTTGGGTTTTTCAATGATTTCAAAATTTGAATACTTTTATTCTCATTAGGTTTTTCATCATGTGGTTTATTTTGACTTTATGTATAGTCAAAATTGAGATACTTTGATTGTCCAATTAATATCTCAAAATTTTAACGAATGTCATGTAATTGATTTGAGGTCATTTCGAGCTGATCGAGCAAGTTTAATTTTGTGACTTTATTTCATTAAGTTATTTTGTTAAGTAACTAATTACTAATTTTAAATGTCATAAAAACTTAAAATTAAATTTAAGAATGTCTAATTAAGACCGAGCCCAATTAATGTCATGACTTTGTTTTGTTAAGTTATTGAGTTAAATATTTAATTGCTTATTTTAAAAGTCATAAAATCATAAATTTAAATCTAAAAATTTCAAATTCAAAAACTATATTGAGCTTCATACTCTCTGAAGTAGATTTTTTATATGTATCATTTTGCCCTACTTATTTTGGATGTCACCTCTTATTTCATCAAGAAAGTAAGAATTATGTCCTTGAAAATTTAAGAAGTAAAATTATAATTTTGAAAAAAATTACAATGCCAAATACATAAGGGCCTTGAAAGAAACCACTTATCCTAAATCATATGAACATCCTTTGTTATAAATAACAATTAATTGAAGCAATACTTGTTAACAAAATGTTAATTTAAACTTCTTAAAACTACTAAAATTTTATTATATAAACTCTACTGAACTTCAAAAATGTAATTGATTAGCCCAAAATGATGAATATGATCCCAAGGACCTAAATCATGCATAAAAAGCTTGTTTGGCCTTAAAATTGGGCCTAAACTAGGCCATACCTGGCCAGCCACTAACTAAAACAACAATGGTATGATATGGGGTGTGAGGCATGCCTACAATAGTCCATGGTTTATTTTAAAAGAAAATTCTAAAGATGAAACAATTTTGTTTCTTTAGAAGCATTCTACAATTAGAAAAAAAATTAATAATGATATTTATTTGCCTTCTTTTTTTAATGCTCGTTCCATTCTTATATTGGGAGCTTAATTTTCATTTTGATATTAATGTTGGCTACCAAAATTTATGATTTTAGGCATTGATTTTTGGCACAGAAGCTATTATAATTATCCGAGATTTAAATTGGACATGATAAAAATTATACCCTTCAAAAGTAGAAGAAACCTCAAAGATAAAGTTATCATTTCATAGAAGTTGAGACTAATTTTTAAGGTTCTGAAAGCTATAGAAGATCTTATGAAACTATCAAAAAGACTGATAAAGAGTATTGGCGCTAATTTGACAACTATATCTTTTTGCATGAGACATTCAAATAATGTTTATTATTTTCTTAAGCATTAAATGTATATTTTTCATGTGTTTAATATATTCAATTGGTGTCCAACAACAAGTTGTTGCATGTCATGATAATTGTTAAATTCTTAATATTTAAATTAGTGATTAATAGTTATATAAATTATGTCTCATAAGAGGCCAAGCTCATTAAACATCATTATAATGTACTTGAAATCCTTAAATCTTATTGGAAATATAATGGATTGTTCTTGAATTTTTATGTAAGATTTTCATAGTATTTCAACAAAACTAAACTATAGTGAATACTGTTTTTAAAAGACTATATCTTAGAATGAATAATTTACTTGTACCTTGTTTAACTTATATTTTCTATGGTTTTGAAAAGACTTTATAGCATCTAAGGCCAGCGCCATTGATGCATGAAAAAGTTAACCATAATTTAGGATTGTTTTATACATTTCTATTTGTGATATTGAACTTTAAGAAAGGTAATTTTGTGTGTTGTTTGCAGGTATGATAGGTAATTGAAGTGAGTAAGGCAGGAGAGGACTTGGTGCTCATAGTAGAAAAGTGGTACTGGAACTTGGGCGCTTGATGCTTTGGCGCCTAACAGACAGTCCTAACATTCCAAAGCCGAGGGGTTGGCGCTTAAGCGCCAACCATTGGGCTCCTAGGCACTGAACCTTTGGCGAGTTTGAAGATAACCAATGCACTATAGTTGTCAGTTAATATTTATTTATAACTGGCAAGTTATTTTATCTACTAAATTAAAAAAGTTAGAAAATAAAATATTCTTATGTCATTGCAAATAACCAAGATAAAAATTGTTGCCAGTCAACTAGGTACTTTAAACACTCTAAGTTCTCCCCCTTTTAATATTTTATTTTTACAGTGAAGAGTTATATCTTTTTTTGTTGTGGCGGGGGCTTTTCAAAGTAAATGGGGTGCTTTAGGGAGTGGCAAACCCTTAAAATCTTTACTTTTATGAGAAAGGATCTTTACATTATTACAAAATTTATTCTTATTATTATTTGATTTTTTTTGTGAATACATTTTTTTTTGATATATTTCGAAATAAAAAATCCAAAGATATTTTTCTTTAATTCCAATCCAAAAATTATTATAATTCATGCAATAATAAATTAATGTGTGATGATTAATTTAAGCACGTCACATAATTTTTATCATCTTTAATATCTATTAAAATGATTCTAAAAAAATAATTATAATTAATTTTATTTAATGACTTATAATGTCATAATATTTACTTATCAAATAATTTTCACAATTATTAATATTATAGTTTATGCATTCGTATAAAAATATACTTATTCACTTTATCACATTTTGCTTAATTACATATGATAAAAATTAATTATGCCTAAAATTTATTTATTCTCATTTTCTAACTTTTTAATGCCATATTTGCATTATTTAATTTTACTAAATACTATGTCCTAATATTNTATATATATAATTAAATAAATAAAAAAATAATTATTGGATTAATTCATGCATGCAATAATGTCTTAACTAACAAAGGATAAAATATTGTAGCCTAAAATTAGTCATATGGCTGGCTTATTTATTTTAAATTCTTGTTCTAAGTGTTGGTTTAAATCAAAGTAAATTTGAAATAAAAAACATTCCTCCATTTATTAGCTTATTTCTAAATTTAATAGTCATTTCTGATGCAACTAAAATTATCATTAATCCTTCTTAAACAAATTTTTAATTGTTATTTTGCTATTTTTTTTTCTTCCCAATTAAGCTCTTATGTTTCCAAACATCATAGAAAGATTATTTTGAAAAAAAATTGTCCTCTAACTTCATTATTTTACAAAGAAAAAAAAATACAAAATAAAAAAAAAACCTAAAAAAGCTCTTCCTTTCTCCAAGAAGATGCCCAAAAAAAGTTGCATCAATTGGTTCCCTCATAAATTTTTTAAGAAACTGTGAAGTAGGATATCCAATTGTAATTTTAAATTTAGATATCATTATGATTTGACAGTAATATCATATAAAGGCAGACCCACACAGGTTCTTGAGGGTAAATTGCACAACCCTTCCCCATCACCCAGACCCCAACTCTCAAATTCAGATTGTTATTTATATGGGAGGCAAATTTTAGTCTTTTGTCCTTTCTGAAATATCAATTTTGACCCTCTTATAATATCACTTTGCTCTTCATTGCTTTAGCCCATCCCATGTTGGGTTTAGGGGGCAAACTGCACCCCCCCCCCCTAAGAAAGAGGCTGGTTCCGCCCCTAGTTATCATATAATGATTTTAAGTCTTTTATTATTGTGAATAACTATTTCTTGTACATTTTATCTAATATAGCTTTAATTCAATAAGTGCATCTTTTCTTTAGCTTAATGATGGCTAATCTTTTATATCCCTTGCATTGATTAAATAATTTTGGCCTTTTAGATAAAGTTTTAGCTATCCTCAAATATAGAAATTTTAATACATTTATATATCATTTATATAATTTAGATAAAAAAATGCTTACAATTATCAATTCTAAAGTCCTAAAGAAAGTTTGTTTAAAATATTTACCAGAATAAAAACATATTACTTACCATAGGAATTTAACTAAGAAAGTGAATTAGGTTATTTAAATTTGTTTTGCACAAACAAATGTTTATTAGTAATACTTCCATACCAACATGTTCTCTATACAAAAAAAAAATGAAGGTTGCTCCACATAAATGATAAAAGGATATATTTTATGGTATAGCTCAATAGTTCAAATTTAATGATATTATATTTGTGTGTGTGTGTGTTTATGTGTACTTTGGGTTTTGATTTGTATTTAAATTATTAATAACAAATTTATTAAATCAATGGTGTTAGATGACTTGCATGCTTGAAGACAAATTCTCCACAAGAAAAGATTCTCTTATTAAATAACAAAAAAAAAACTTTTTCAAATAAAAATTTCTCATTCTAGATCTAAGAATAATACCATATAATGGTCCTTGGAGGCTCTTGGTAGAAATTTGACTTAAAACAATTACTGAATTTTATTTCGGAGGCTGAGGCCGTAAATAGGGTATAGTTGATGGAAAATCATAAGTTTGGAATAAATTTAGATAATGGATTTGAGTTGTTATATGAATAGAATTTTAAGTGGATTGTTAGCTAAAGGTGCTAGCTTAAAATCTCTATTAGTATCTATAATATGGTAGGATGCAGTGGAGTTTAAAGCTCATAATATTCTAAAGAGTAACGTTAGGAAGTGACTCACCCATATCTATAATTATGTTTGCTCTATTTGCATCATTTTCTTACATTAGAGTTTAAAGTTTTCATAACACCTAAAGTTAAAAAAAAAATTCTAGCATAAAAATTTTTTTTTATGATAATAATCAGTACATTTTTATCAATTTGAGCTTAAAATTTACTCATTGTTTACTTTAACATACTCACACTACAAAATATATAGTAGTTTGATGGTTATATCTGATGGCTAGGATAAGGATGACTGACTTAAATTTATATTAAGATGATTAGCAAAAACTTAAGAGGTATCCATTAAAGAGAGGTCAAGTTAGGGCACCAAACATTTAACATATAAGAGAAAAACTTAACCTTAACACTTTTTATCATTCAAAAATTAAAATATTTAATTACATAACCTTCAATCTATATAACAATTAAAATATTTTCAAACTATCTTTACTTCAAATAAAAAGAGGGAATAGTAGATTGAAATTTAAGATGTTAGGCCATTAATGGAAGGATTTAAGAAAAATTGAAATTTATAATTAATTTATTCAGGCACCACTTTTTTTCATAAATATTTGAACAAATATGTTCTATGGTGACTTAAAAGTATTTTAATTAAGGAATGTTATGCTATTTTTAAACATTTTATAGATGGAATTTTCCTTTGTTTCTTAGTTAGCCCCTTACTATTTACATTAGTCTTAATCTCTTATCTAAGCTTTACTCTTTGATCTTATTTTTAGCTTTATATTTGATTTTTAATTCATATGATATGCTCCCTCACTCGGGTTGTATGCAAGAAAGAAATCACAATAAGTTATATACATTATTTTAATTTAGGGAATAAACTCCTATAAGATAGTACTTTCATGCAAAGAAACATATTAATGCACTAATTAATCAATCACGCGAAACTAAAATCAATCTATTTATTCCTTAACTCATATTCCCCAAAGGCATGCCTATAATAACGTCCAATATGCTCAATGTATTGTGAGTTTTATAAAGCAAATTATTTTATGCCCAATGATGAATTTTGCTCAGCTATTCTCTTATGTTTTTAAGGCTTTTATTTTACATTTAAAATGATGATTTTTTTTTCATATAAGGCTTATGGAGGACAATAAAAAAAAATCTAAAGCATGTTATATCATCTAAAATGTCTTAAAATTAAATTCTGTGTGCACTTCATTCAAAGGTGAATTTTTGACATCACATCATCAAAAAGTGAGAAATTTCTTCTCTGGATTTTATGATCTCCACTAAAGTATATGGGACTAATTAGAATGTTTAGGTATTTAAACCATTTATTATTTTCCAAATGGGGCCAATGGTTAAAATAAGATAAAACCCTCCTTGGAAGTTATTTTGTCATTGGAATAGTGTATGAATAATATGAATTTTGTTTAAGATCCTATGTCCAAGCTAAGGAAGTTTTAGTTCCAAGATTGTGCTAGCTTATAGCAGGTTATTCTAGGTCAACATATGTTTGATTAATAATAATGATCTTTTAGATTTTTTCTAAACTAACCTAGCATTAGTTAAGATTAAATTAGTTTAGATGGAGCCATACTAGGTGAACTTGATCCATTGTGATTATGATCTAAAAATTATTAGGCCATTAATGGGACTTAATGAGCATGGATAGATCAATTCAGGTTTTAATAGGTTATTTGGACTATTAGGTCAATAGTAGATCACTAAATCAACAGAAGTTCAACCTAATGAAATATAGGGGGTCTGTGATATGATTACTTAGTGAAATCTATATAAAATTTGAATCTAATTAGCCTGGTCATTAATAGCATGAGTATAAATTACAAAATATTATCTCCTTCATGAGACTTATTAATAGATCTTCTTACAATATAATGCTAGTGCTCACATGTACTGTCTCAGCAATCAAAGAAGTCATTTTCTAACTAATAGATAGTACGAAGTCTATTTCTCTATTACCACCCTTCTCACTTAGCTCCTCATGCTTTTGACTACCTACCATTGTAACAAATAAAGCCAAACCTCTCATCAATGATGTGCCTCATAATGCTTGTCATGACAATCTCTAACATTTGATTCTTGAAGTATTCCCCATAAGGCTAATTGTAACATTGTCCTTGTTGTCCTTATTCAGACATAGATGAATTTAGTCCTCTCATTAATGCCACTCTGCAACAGTTCTATTTAATCAACTTTTATTTAATCAATTTTAAATTATCAACTATAGAGCATGTGATAGTTTTTTGGATCTTATGCACATGTGAATCAACAATTGATATAACAAGACATTCCATGAATGAAAGGAGAACAACAAACTTTTTGAAATATATGAAAACTACTTGAAATAGTAAGACATCCTTAGAAGAAGCACATAAGAAATAAATTACCTCAAGATAAATAAAAAAATCTAAGTGTTATTTTGTAACAAAAATGTTATCTTAAACACTCTTATATAAATATATTACAAATCTTATAAAATATGTTGTTATTTTCAAGTGACAAATTGATTAAATGTGTTATTACAACAAAAAAACAGGCATTTATTTTTCTTAAATTGTCCTCATCTCTGATCCTGTTCTTATTGTGTAATAACCACAATGGATCAAGCAGACTAATCAAATAAATTGAGTTCTAAAAATAATGTTTATACGAGTGATTGTGTGCATTATGATGGCTAAAAAATAAACATTTGAATCAACTTCTGGTGAATAGTTTTGGAAGCTAGTTGATTTCACTGCTGACATTAAAATTGAATGAATTGATTCAGGAATGGTTGCCATGTTTGGTTAGTGTCGCAGCTACTTCTCTTCTGTATTAATACTTATTTACTTGGTGGTATGCCAATATCTCTACATTTGATGTGTCATTATATATTGCTCTCCCCTGCAGTGCATTCTCGGTCGAAGAGAAAATATTATATCTTTTGAAAGCATAGGTGAACAAGGGTAAAAAAAAAATCATGTTACATATAAGTGAAATTAGAGAAATATGACGACCACCCCACCTACCATTATTCGCACGTACCTATAAGATACGTAATATTTTCACCATTGAGCATAGCACAC
>JXCR01135477.1:419921-442654 GCA_002079205.1 Phalaenopsis hybrid cultivar | reverse complement strand
AAGCGGGCAACGGGATTTCAATTCCGATGACCGACAGCTTCTTACGGGCAAACCCCACACCAAAAATAGTGCCGACAATACCCTCTATCATGAGGAATGAACCCCCAAAGTTTCAAGCTATGGTGGAAAATATTTAATCACTTAAAATTAAAATACCTCAGTGATTATTTAATTAATTAAAAATGAGAGACTCAACAAATAATTTTTACTTTTAGTCCACATTATTTTCCTTTGTTCATCGAGCAAGAGGGTTTTTTTATTTTATCTTTTTGATTTTTCAATGCAAATTTTTGAATTTTTGAAGTTCTTGTAGTAGATTAAATCAAAAAAATCCTACTTTTCTACTTAACCTAGTCAGCTGCCACGTCAACCTATGACGCACCGAGCTTTACACGCCTCGCTAGCCCGCAGTTCACATACCAAGAGTTTTTCCAGCTTGATCTCGTCCGTCCGTCCAATACACGTGCAATCGGATGGCTCTCTGTCATCGTCCCCGATTAACCTAACCCGTAAGATGTTCAACTTCAATCCTTAAGATCTCAAGCTAGACTCAATTAAATCACTTTGGGTTTGTTCCGACACCTTCATCTACTCAAGACGAACCTATCTATACGGTTGATCGATCATGAAATATAGTATATATGTATGGAGAACTAAATTAAGCTCATATTGAGGGGAGAGTTCAATACCTTTGTCTGAGAGTTGCACCTCAATTAGATGGTTAGAGAAGCTTTAAAAGAGTCCAACGAGCCTCTAGATGAGTTGTTGGGCTGTGGTGAATTGCCTAGGTATGATTTTGACCAAAGTGGTTTCAGGTGTTGGTCTTAAGCTAGGCCAGAGGATCTCTGTGATGGGATTTTTGTGGGGGATCAACTCCTCTCAGTTTGGGGATGTTGTGGGAATAATTAATTTAAGTTTGGTGGACTATGGAGGTGTGTAGAAAATGTGGCCTGAATTACCCTAGTTTTGGGAATTAGGGTTGGTAGAGGGAATTAGGGCTGGAGATTGGTGGGGATGAGTTTCTCGAGGTTGCAAGGAGGTGTGGTGTGATTTTGGCAGAGTTTTGTTAAGTTTTTGGTTATCCTCCCCTTTGGTTGTGGAGAAGGTGTGTTTAAATAGCCATGAAAGGGGTGGCTAGTTGGGCTTCAATTTAGGTTCAATTGGCTGCTTATGTGGAGGGCTGAAGAGTGCAACCAACCAATGGGGATGAGCCACATTGGATGGGTAAATTTGGGTTTGAATTTGAGGAGGGTGACTCTCGGTTTGGGGTTTTCTGGCCACTAGACCGGCCGACAGGGCCATGGGTGGTGGCGAGAGAAGTTAAGGGAGCCAAGAGAGGGTTAGTGATGATTAACTCTAATTGGATAAGGTTGATGGCAAAGATATCTTGGTTTAAGGCAAACATAGGAAGACATTCCTTAAATTAAGTGACCATTAGTCCGTAGCTCATATAGGGTGGGCTAGGTGGGCTAGCCTGGTAACTAGAGTCCAAATAGTGACTGTGGTGGCTTTGGTTTGATCAATTTTAAGGTGACATATTAAAATCCTCAATTTAGTCCAGTTGCTTGGAAACTAAAGTGAGATTGTTAGCCCTGAGGGGAGGGAGAAGTGAGGGCTCTGGAGTGACAGCCAATATCCTCTCAACCTAACCACAAATTTAGTGACCAAACTCTAGATTAGTTAATGTTCTTTACGCACTCTTAGAGGGTAAGAAATAGGATTGCTCCTATTTGGCACAAAATAATTTTATATGTATTTTAAATGATTTTAATTACTTCACAATCCATAAATCATTGTAAAGGGAAAAAATGCTTTCTTAAATTTGAACTCTTCGTTACAAAACTTTGTTTAGTATTTATAAGTTTACTTTTAAAGTTTAGCAAATAGCTTAGTTAGCGTAGTTCTTTTAACTTCATTTCATTTAGCATACAATAAATTTACTATAGATTTATTTTGCGCACTTAAGTTTTTTAGTTTGAATATTATTTTTACATTATAACTATAAGAATTTTCAACTCCCTGTGGGATCAATACTTAGGAGTCCATTAGAGCCCTTTATTACTTGAGCGATACGTATACTTCTGTTATTATTACATTTTGGTAGGTTAAATATTTTAAAAGGTAAAATTATTTATACTGAATTTATTTTTATTGGGATTGAACTGCATATTTACTATTTGTGTTGTCGTGTGTATATTGTAATATTGAAAGATATTTGCTTGATATGTAAAAAGGGGGACGAAAGTTCAGTCAACAATCATTGAAGTTTAGAAGAAATTATGTGTGTTTGATTAGTCATGTTTGCTTTAATAATAGTTGTGTTGTGTGCTACATTATCTAGTAGTTAATTATGAGTTGGTTTGCTTGTGTTGTACTGCTTTATTGTGCTTATTGTGTCCATTGTACTGTCATTTGAAGGTCTATAATGAAGTGTTGTTTGTGTAAATCATGTGTTAGAATGGTGAATTAATCTCAAATTAAGGATTATAATTGGAAGTTAGAAGATGTTGGGGAGATAAAAAATATGAGGTGTGATATTAAATTAATGTGAAATTTTGGTTTAAAGGCTTTTGTCTTGATGTGTTACACTTAAAATCTAAAAAAACAAAATTTCAGGACTGGCGCCTAGGCGCCAAACCATTAGCACAGCTTGGCGCCTAGGTGCCGGTTCAACTGAACCGATCGAAACTCAAAAATTCTGCATATTAAACTGAACCCACACAATTGTTGATGCCCAAGCTCCATGTTCTTCCTCTTTTTTATGAACACCTGCCCTAGGGTGCTTCTTAGAGTTATAATTTTCAAGTTTCTTGGCTCGAAACCATCAAATTTCATCCTCTTGAGGTTAGATCTACATTTTTTCATAGTATTTTGTGATCTCATAATGAAATTTTCATAAATTAAGTGGAGTTCAAAATTTACAAAAATATTTGATTAGGTTATGAAAAATCCATGGATCTAAGCCTCGTTAGCTTGAAAAAGCTTGTAGGAAGCCATTTATCTTAATTTTAAAATTTGTTGGAATTTTTCTTCAAATTTTTTGATGGCTCCTAAGATAAAGTGGGGAAAAGGAAAAAAACTTTTCGGCAATACCAAATTCAACAATTTTAAAGCACAAATTCGTTACAACAAATTTGCATCATCTAGAAAGTTTATTATAGAGTGAATTTTCTACATACCTAGTGGAGCTATTAAGAACATAATTGTGTCTCGTCAATGACAAAGCTTTTGTTATTTTACTGTTGTTGTCATCATTACTATTGTGCGAGAATTTTATGTCAACTTACCTGAAGTAGCTGATGATGAGGTCTTTGTTCGGCGGAAGAGAAGTAGAGTTCACATCTGAAAGAGTTAATGTGTATATGGTTTGTCACCTGCTATTGACTGTTTTTATTCCAAGTATACACCTTCTTAAGCAGATTTAGACCATATTTTCACATATTTAACTGATAGACGTGGAGCCTGGAAGATTCGAAATGATCATAAAATAAACTTTTCTTCCTCCATGCTCAATGCTACTTCAAAGGCCTGAGATTATTTCATTTCAACTTACCTCCTTCCTTCAAATTATTTAAGTGAGGTAATAAGAGAAAGAGACATATTAAACTACTGCATTTAAGAGAAGAAACCTATAGATTGTGGCTCTCTTATTTATGAGGCTATTAGTCTTCTGCTAGAGTCAGTACTACTTCAGGTCTTGGTTTTCCATCTTTGATATTTATTATTGGCAAAGATTTTAGAGTGAAGTTTGAACATTTAGAGGAGCAGTTAAAGCCACTTAAGCCTATACGAAAGGCTAATGTAGATGTGTATGGACAACCTAGAGGTAGAGCTCCTGATGCACCTTATATTTCTACTTCTAGGTCATCAACTTTAAGACCTTCTACCTCCACTGTTGTTGAACCTCCATCTAGTTTATGGGATATATTGAGTGAAAATATTTGGAGCGCCATAATGATATGTTTTTGATGCAGTGTTGTATGCAAGGTATAAATGATAAATTTCATCATATAACAAATTATATTCGGAGGAAGAGTGATTATGATGCCAATTATGATAATGCATTAGTGAAATTCATGAAAGGAATTCAGTCAATTGAATTTCCTATATGCCATCGATTTACACCTTATGAGAGTAACAAGTCTATGGACGAAGATATCCCCTTTGATTTTGATGATGATGGGGAGGAGGGGATTAGACTTTATTTACTATTCTGTAGTAGTTATGTTTTTAGATGTTTCTCATTATGGATTGTTGATTTATGTTTTATTGCTCAATGTACTTTTATTTGTAATGTTACATTTGCTCTTGCTTAATTAGTTTGCTTGTGTGTTAGAGTAGTATTTTACATTGCAGATTTTCATGATATACATGTTGTGATTTAGACTGTCTACTACTCAACACTCCTTTTAATTAATTGTACCTGTACTATTCTCCTGCTTAGAATTTTTAAATTTTTATTTCTATTTCTTCATGCTTATTTTAAATTGTACTGCTTTAAAATAAATAAAAATTTAAGTTTGGGGGAATGAAGAATAAATTTTTAAAACTAAACATTATTTGTCCTAAGTAAACTATATTTTAAAAAATTATTTTAACATAACCTGTGGTATATTGGGCTAACTTTATATAACTATATTTTTTATTTTATAAGTAGTATAACATACCTAAGTAAGAATTTTTAATAATATAAGTTAGTTCTAGATTTGAGATATTTAGTATAAGAGTATAAGATTTTGTTTTTACTATTTAAAGTAAGGAAAAATTGTATTTTTGAAAATATTAAGGAATTTAGATTTTTTTTACTTAAAAGGAAAAAAATTGAGACTCAATGAAAGATCTTTTTAAAGCTAATATAAATTTATTAAGTAAGGAAATGTAGGAAGTGTTGAACTTTAAAAGAGGATGGTGAAGCTCAAAATCATTAAAGACTATCCAGATATAGTAATCCTCACATAAAAAAAAGAAAGAAAATCAAAAGAAAAGAAAAGCAAAAAGAAAAATAAATGAGGAGAAGCTTGAGGAGATGCCTAATAAAAAATCGGCTTCACTTGAATCATCTTGAGGAAAGGTACTTATTTGCTTTCTGATCTTATTATTGAAGTATTAGCATATTTACTAGTAGACCTCTTATGAAATTCTTCTTCTTATAATTTGTTAAAGTATCTTTAATATGATAAATTATAATTGTTCTTGAAATGAATAAGAAATCAGAATTCTTAGACTTGACTACTAAATATTCTTATATTTTAGTTTTAATCTGAGTTATTGAAAATCTTTCTAAAGTTTCACTATTGTATTAATAAAACAAAAACTATAGAATTCTTAAAGTAAAACTCACTTCCATAAGTTATACTTTTTATACATAGTAAAATGGTTACTTGATGACAAGTAATGTTTATGTTTGGGAGAATTGATTCACCTTAAATTTACCAATTTTTCATACACATTTTATGCCTATTTTCTTGGATATTATGCTTTAATGATAGGTGTTTTATGTGTTTTTGGTTACACGTGCAAGAAAATGAGTTTAAGAGAAAAAAAAAAAACATCAAAAAGAAGCAAAATGGGCCATATCAAAGAAAATTGAAAAAACCAGCCGAACTGGCGCCTAGGCGCCATAATCTGGGGCCTATGCGCTAGATGTAGAATGTGGCTGGCGTCTAAGCGCGATAGTTTTGGCGCCTAGGCCCCACTATTGTTTTCAAGAAGAACCATTGAATGAGGCCAAATTTTGAAGAGATGTCTGAAGCAAACTTGGTCATTTTTGAAGCTCTATAAATTGAGATTAATTTTAAAAGTCAAGGGAGAGTGCTAGAGTGTGTGTGTGTGTGTGTGTGCTGGGGTGTGTTAGGGTGTGCTAGAGAGTGTTAAGAGTGTGGGCGACAATCGTGGTGAGTCTTTGTGTTTTTTGAAGTTGTTGAGGCCTGTAAAAGTCCATTTGAGTCAGAGAAGTAAGAGAACTACAAAAGACTACTTAGGGAAACATTCTAGGTTAATATTTGTAACTTTTTATTTAAGTATTGTACTTTGGATTTGAGTTTTATAAATATATTTTGTTTTGTTATTCTCATGCATTCTGAGTAGTTTTCTTTCTTTCTCCGTGAAATATGAAGTAATCAAGTAGTGGTTTTGATTTGTTTAAGATTTTTTTTATTCCAAAAAATTTGTGATGATAATTTCATTTGTCCTTCATTTACTTTACAAATTGGCCACTTGTATTATTAATATTTATTGAGAAACTTATAGACACAAAAGGGCTAAGATTTTTTTAATTAGTGAGTATCATATTTCACTTTGGAAAGAGCCATGATGATCGTCTGAGGAGGAGTGCAAATAGATAGAGAGATAAGATTTGTTGGTCGTAGAATTGATCCTTTTAGGGTGACAAGCTAGATTCTCTTATCAATTTGGTCTAGAGATTGGAACTAAGGGTCATTAGTAGGTCCTATAAAGAGGGCATAGTGGGTAATCTAGGAGTGAGAGACTAGAACCTACTCAACGCTATTATACATGCCGACACCATCTTAAGATTAGCCAATGTTCTTTACACATCAAAAGAAGTAAAGAATAGCCATGCTCTTATTTATCACAATGCCACAATTAAACTTCTAAATAATTGAAATCCTACACTGATTATGAATTATTTGCAAGGAGCTATATCTTGAATTTTTTTATTCATAGCATTTACTTTTACTTGCATTTGTATGAATTAGTAAACTTTAACTATTTTAGATATTTTATGCAATCTTAAGTAAGGTTCTTTTAAATTTTAATTCCTAAATTTCATTTCATTTCTTCTCTGTGGGATCGATACTAGAGTTTTTAAGAAAAACTCTATATTACTTGAAACGATACGTATACTTGCATAGTGCCTATAGTAAGAAAACTATTAATCTAAATTTTATAATATTGCATTTTTTCTCACTAACCACTAAATATAATTTGGGTCAAGTTTTTGGCATATTAAGGAACATAAATATCTGTGTAATTGCGGGTCGGGTCAACCATGTCGGTTTTAGCACGGTCACGCTGGCAGACCCCCATAATTCATTTTAGAAGGTTTTTTCATGCCAATTTTTATTGTATCCTTAAAGGGAAGCTAGGGCATGAATAGAAGAATTTTTTGGTAGAAAGGAGAGTTAGAAATAGCTGGAGAAGAGGTTTTTCAGAGTTTTCTTAGGTTTCCTCATCCTCTCTTGAGGCTAAGGCCCTAAGGGTATCTTCTACCTTTTTCTTTGTGTTGCTTTTATATATTTTGAGAGGTTATTATATGAGAGAGAAGTTGGTTGTGCGGAAGAGGGAACAAATCATTTAATAAGTGTTTAGTTTTCAGTTTTACTTACAACAATAGTTTTGTGGGGATGCTTTTATAGTGTTCTTTCTATCATGTGTAGCTAAACTTTTTTTTGCACTTCTGTGATGTATGAGATGTGGTTTCATAGTTTCCTAGGTTGATTTCTTTCTCTATATCATTTTCTTGAGACATAAGGCTTTTTCGTTGTTGTGTTAAACATAGAGCCTCATTTACTCATGTCTGATCAATTTAGATATTAACATATTTCATTATTTGTGACTCCTACCCACTACGCAAAGGATTGAAATGGTTAACTACAAAATCTGTGTAATAAATTTATTTGATTCGGGTTTTACAACTTAGAAAGGGCATCATAACAAATCTGCGGGATAACATGGGGATTGAGGAAGCCTAAACTTTATGGATTTTGGTCTTCTTTTGACCTTGATATAAATAGAAGGACTTTATATCCCTATTGACAACAATCATGTTTGGAAAAGTCTAGGAAAATCACGAATCACCATATTATTGAATTGTCATATCAACACATTGACATGCACCAATTTTTTGAAAATTTACCCACTTTTATTACTTTATTTTTTCTTTTATTTCACCTTATATATCATGATTTTATCCTTCTAAAAGGTTCATTGTGTTATTTTGCAGGTTATAGGTGTCAAACACATAAAGTAGAGTCGAAATGTGCAAAAATGTGTTGTTTGGCATAACCACGCCAAATCTGAATGTGGCCATGCTAGCTTCAGGCGTGACCATGCTGGTTTTAGCAAAGTCATGCTGATAGACCGCCATATCTCATTTTAGAAGGTTTTTTCATGCAAAATTATTTTGGATCTTTAAAAGGGATATAGCTAGAGAAGAAGTTTTTGAGAGTTTTCTTATGTTTCCTCATCCTCTCTTGAGTCTGAGGCCCTAAGGGTTTCTTTAAACTTTTCTTTGTATTGCTCTTATATAATTTTGAGAGATTATTGTATGAGAGAGAAGTTGACTACATAGAAGAGGGAACATATCATTTTATAAGTGTTTAGTTTTCAGATTTACTTACAATGATAATTTTGACGGGATGCTTTTATTATGTTATTTCTATCATGTGTAGCTAAGCTTTCTTTTGCACTTCTGTGATTTTTGGGATGTTTTTTCATAGTTTTCTAAGACGATTTATTTCTCTGTATCATTTTCTTGAGACACCAGGGCTTTTTTGTTGTTGTGTTAACCATAGGGTCTCATTTACTCTTGATCTGATCAATTTGGATGTTAACATATTTCGTGATTTGTTACTCCTACCAATTACACAGAGTAATGAAATAGTTAACCACAAAATTTGTGTAACAATAAATATATTTTATTCAGGTTTAGCAATCTAGAAAGGGTATCGTAACAAATCTGGGGGATGACAAGGGGATTGAGGAAGCCTAAATTTTATAGATTCTGGTCTTCTTTTGACCTAGATATAAACAGAAGGAGGACTTTCTATCCTTTTTTATTACAATGATGTTGGGAAAAGTATAGGAAAATCACGAATCACCATATTACCTACCTCAGAGGGGCGCAAACCTCACATAACTTGAAAACACATAAGATTTCTCTGCCACTATTTTCTGTCTTTTCCGAACACATTATCTTTTATTTTTATTTTAAAGTAGGATTTTATGAAACCATCTCTTGTTTGTTATCGTGCTAAACTAGATCTAGAATTTTAGTAAACTAGAGATTCACCCTCCAGAATAATTCACAACACATTCCTCATGGGATTGATATGCGGTACTCTTTAACCACATTATTACTTGACATGTATACTTGTGTTGTTCAACTAACTTATTTTGCAATAAGTTTTGGTGCATCATATATCACATGATATTGTTTAGCATACAAGTTTATATTATTACTGCATAAAAGAAATAAAAAAAAAACACTAACTATACTAATTGTCTAAAAAACTTTGGAGGATGCAGAACACTTGAAATGACTTGATTCACCTTATTCTCTCTCCTTTGCTGCTTTCTTTTTGACTTCATTTGAATGAGCATATTTGGACTCATCCAAATTATGGGAGAAGTCTTGTGTTGTTGCCTAGATATTGGAGCCCATAGCCACAACACCGAGAAATATAGACTCAACTTTCTCTTCTAGCACATGGTCTATGTAAGAAATTGTAAATTTTTTGGCATTCGACTGGAAAAATAATTAATAAAGTTGAAGTTCAATAAATATGAGAATACAAAGAATTAATATAACATCTTCTACTTACTAAAATTTTTTCTCTTCACCACTCCTCTGATGCATCCATTATTTTCTTAACAGAGTCCAACTAATCTAGTTGCCCCTCATTAAATCATTCCGCAATTCTTATCTACTTTTAATTTACTCATTTGTTCCTCAATTGAGTTTTACTATTCAATCATCATGTTCTTTCATGAAAATTTTTTTGTTATGTTTTGCCAATCTTCTTTATTGAAGTGTTTGGTTGGCCTATCGTCAATTTCTTTCTCTTTCAAGCATAAATCACATAATATGATCTTGACCTCCCTCTCCCAAATGACCGATATACCACCTTCTTTTTTTCCCATCTGATATCTCTTGTAGATAAAAAATTTTGAGGAAATAATATAAGTTAAATTACAAATAAAAAGGAAATGATAGAAGTTATAACAAAATATTAAAAAAGACAAGAGATAGAATTAGAGCTTAGTGAAAAAAATTGAGCAAAGATTGTTCCATCTAGTATCACCAACTATGCCATATAAGCTTTAAGACTAGACAATTTATCTTGCTAACAATGTGATGTGTGCTTTAAGACCATGTAGTATTTATGGTTAACATTCTCATGTGTGTTCTATGTCCATATAGTTTATGTAGTTATCACTATTATATGTGATATGAACAGATAATATACGTGGTTAATAAAAACATGCATGTTATGTAGTATTTTTGGTTGCTAGTGTCATGTGTGATAAGAATAAGTAGTATCTGTGGTTAACAATGTATTTTGTGCTTTAAGACTAGGTAATATATATGATTAATAGTGTCATGTGTGCTTTAAGACCATGTAGTATTTGTGGTTAACCGTGTCATGTGTGGTAGGACTAGGTACTATTTATAGTTACTTGTGTCATGTGTGCTCTAATACCATGTCGTATCTATAATTAATATTATCATATATGGTAAGAACATGCAATATCTATGGTTAACAGTGTAATGTGTGCTTTAAAAACATGTAGATCTATGGTTAATAATGCCATGCATCCTCTAAGAGCAGATAATATCTGTGGTTAACAATGTCATGTGCGGTAATAATAGGTAGTCTTTGTTGTTACCAATGCATGTGTGGTCTAAAACCACATAGTATTATGTTTAACAATGTCAGGCATGATCTATGATTAGGTAGTATCCATAATTAACAGTTTGATATGTTCTTTAAAACCAAGTAGTATATATGATTAATAGTATGATGTGTGCTTTAAAACTATGTATCATTTGTGAAAAATAAGTGGGGACAGTTATATAAGTTACGATTGACGATCAATGAGCTACTTGTTCTTTTTTTCCATGATAACTCTATATAACATTATAAAAATCAAAGTTATTAAAACCTACATTACATATAGGAATGCATAATAATTCACTTGTTTGTATGCAAAACGTCAACCAAATTACACCCACATCCAACAACTATCAATGTAAAATCACAACCAAAACTACATCCAATACCAACTAAAACCATCAATGCAAAATCATAGCCAAAACCAAAGCCAACCCCTACCAGCAACCAACATTGCAAAAGTATACCCACACCCACAACCAACAACCAACAGTGACAATCAAACCATGTCTACACCCACAACCAACAGACAATGGATACCATCAAACCACAAAAAACTTTCATCTTCATTACCAACAATTATGTAGCATCTTAAACAATTAAGACAAGTACCAACAAATATGAATATATACAATTTGTTTAGATGACTACTAAAAGAACCATAGAGATGTTATTTACTAGGGATATTAAATTCATATTTTTTATGTAAATGCAATACAATAAAGAGTATCACTCCATCTTTGGGTGTTACACAAAACTTATAAGGAAGATATGCATATACATACATACCACTCATTTCATATGTAGTCACAACAAAAATCATAACCACACTCACATCATAGAGAAAAATTGAGAAGCCCCAAGACACAATAACATATGTAAAATGAGAAGCAACAAGACACCACCACAAAGGAAAATCAACAAGCCTCAATGTACAACCATATAAGTAAAATGAGAAACACCAAATCACAATTATATAGAATGTAAAATATAATTCCAATCATTAAAGATACATACAAAGAGACAAACAACAAATACAGGGGAGAAATGAAGAGGACAGCAAATGTGCCCTAACACCAAATACCCTTGGTGAAGTCAAAGGGAGGAAGAAGAGGGGAGGGGTAACATTGAGGACATACTTGGAATTGTTGAGGTACACATCTGAGCTCTCCGCTGACCTTCACGGTTGAATTTCATGAAATGCAGCTCAAACGGACGCTCACATTCGAGGATGGTCAATTTAAAATCCGCCCAAAATTTTTTTTTTGAATTATGCCATTTTGCTCACACAGTAACGTGGCTGAGCTGGCACCCATCTAACGGTTGCCTTTCAAATCAATATATGCTGGAATTTTTTCTAGGAAATACCGTTTGAGCGATGTAGATAATTGTTTTTATTATTATCTTAACGATGATAACATAAATTATGAGTCGATAAAAAAATAAAAACCTTTCGCGGCATTGTCGTTTGCCAGAGACCAGCGGGGCGCGTGCCAGCGCCGTTTTTCTTGTCCGCACGAGTATTCTTCTTCTGCATTCCATTTCTCCTCTTCTTCCTCTTCTTCCTCAATCCCCTCTATTTCTCTCTAGTTGGCAGTGCAAGATTCCAGCGGCTGTCATGTATCGATTTCTTTCTAGATCGAATACCCTGATAAAATCTATCTCCAAACCCTCTCCAATCCTCCCCAATCTACCAAGCACCCCTTCTCATCTTTCCGCCCTCTCGTTCCCATTACCTGAATTCTCTTACAATTGCACGAATTTACTGAATTCGATTGACGGTTGCACTATCGCCGGACGGAGGACTTTCTGCAGCGGTTCGGGCGCCCGGGAGTCTTTGCATTACGATGTTGTCATCGTCGGAGCTGGGCCAGCTGGGCTATNAATTATGCCATTTTGCACACATAGTAACGTGGCTGAGCTGGCAGCCATCTAACGGTTGCCTTTCAAATCAATGTATGCTGGAATTTTTTCTAGGAAATACCCAAGCGATGTAGATAATTGTTATTATTATCTTAACGATGATAATATAAATTATGAGTCGATAAAAAATAAAAACCTTTCGCGGCAGTGTCGTTTGCCTGAGACCAGCGGGGCGCGTGCCAGCGCCGTTTTCTTGTCCGCACGAGTCTATTCTACTTCTGCATTCCATTTCTCTTCCTCTTCTTCCTCAATACCCTTTATTTCTCTCTAGTTGGCAGTGCTAGATTCCAGCGGCTGTCATGTATCGATTTCTTTCTAGATCGAATACCCTGATAAAATCCATCTCCAAACCCTCTCCATTCCTCCCCAATCTACCAAGCACCCCTTCTCATCTTCCCGCCCTCTCGTTCGCATCGAAACCCTTATTTTTACCTGAATTCTCGTACAATTGCAAGAATTTACTGAATTCGATTGAAGGTTGCACTATCGGCGGGCGGAGGACTTTCTGCAGCTGTTCGGGCGGCCGGGAGTCTTTGCATTACGATGTTGTCATCGTCGGAGCTGGGCCAGCTGGGTTATCGGCGGCCATACGATTGAAGCAGCTGTGCTCGGAAAAGAATAAAGACATATCGGTTTGTGTCCTGGAGAAAGGCTCAGAAGTCGGCGAGTTCTATTATCCTTTATTTTTAAAGTATTTATGCATTTGCCATTTTCTCANCATATCGGTTTGTGTCCTGGAGAAAGGCTCAGAAGTCGGCGAGTTCTATTATCCTTTATTTTTAAAGTATTTGTGCATTTGCCATTTTCTCGGTTCAATGTTTCGCTGATTTGAACTGAGGAGTATTTTATAGCTCTAGATTGACTTGTTTGTCTTAAACGAGTCTCATTGGATTGTCCGAATTGAGGACATCGAAGGCTGTTGATTCTTTTTCGTTTAGACTATAGAGGTTATAGACTAGACTATAAAATTATCTACTTCTTAGTTTGCCTTCAGCCAAATGTGNTGAGGAGTATTTTATAGTTCTAGATTGACTTGTTTGTCTTAAACGAGTCTCATTGGATTATCCGAATTGAGGACATCGATGGCTGTTGCTTCTTTTTCGTTTAGACTATAGAGGTTATAGACTATAAAATTATCTACTTCTTAGTTTGCCTTCAGCCAAATGTACTTATTAAGTTGCGTTGCATTACTTAGGAGCTGCCTGGCCACAGCTTCAGGCCAGGATTAACATGGGATTTAAGCCAAATCTTGCCAGATGGTCTTTCTGGACAAAATAAATCCCTCGCTGCGGTAAATCCGGATTTCAAGGATTTCACCTCTAAATCCTTTATTTANGCTTATTAAGTTGCGTTGCATTACTTAGGAGCTGCCTGGCCACAGCTTTAGGCCAGGATTAACATGGGATTTAAGCCAAATCTTGCCAGACGGTCATTCTGGACAAAATGAATCCCTCGCTGCGGTAAATCCGGATTTGAAGGATTTCACCTCTAAATCCTATATTTACCAAGGTGCTGTCTGGCAATAGCTGGGATTTATATTACTATAATTTAGTAAATCCTGTAAATCCAGATTTAGTAAATCTCGACAGGGATAAATCCCTAAAACTGTTTGGCAATAGATTTACTAAATCCTGTTAAATTCAGTAAAACTGTTTGACGATTTCTGCTTGGATTTAAAGATCAGTTATGAATTTTTACTCTTTAAAATAAATATATGCTCCAATTTAAATGAAACTATGGATGATTTGGAGCATGAGNGATTTACTAAATCCTGTTAAATTCAGTAAAACTGTTTGACGATTTCTGCTTGGATTTAAAGATCAGTTATGACTGTTTACTCTTTAAAATAAATATATGCTCCAATTTAATTGAAACTATGGTTGATTTGGAGCATGGGATCATGACTATGTAATAAAAAGAATGTGGAAGAAAATTTAACCTTCGAAAATATTGTACATAAGATATCTGCAATAGTTTCAATATAATATAAATACGTTCAACCTATAGATATGAAGTCTTTTGAAAGATATAAATATATATGCATCTTACCAGAAAATATATATTAATCTTGAACAAACAGGAGTGATCACCTCTATAGTATATATATCAGGCTTCAAACCAGCTTTTTGGAGTTCAGTCTACATTTCTAGAACAAGTTAATTGTGCGCCCATTCTCCATACAACCATCAATTGTTCCATTCCAACTAAATATGCTGGGCTCAAATATTTCGTCCCATATCTCACGAAGCAACTCTCAAGTGTGGTTAAGTCGATTAAGATGAGCATAACTAGATTAAAATGAGCATAAAAATAAATTTTGTTATTGTGTCTTTTTCCAACCATGCTATGGAAAATCTGCTTACCTGAATCAAAATCAAAACCGCCTCAATAGTTTTCATTCAAAGCATTGCAGACAAAAATGACTTCAATTCAAACATTTTGATATTGCATAAGAATGAATCTATCTTCCTTCATTAATTGCAGCTCTTCTAGTAATTAAGAAACACTTAAATCTTTAGGCAAAAAAAGTAAATCTAGGTTTATGTCTTGTAATCAGATGAAAGTTAAATAAAATTGTAAATTGAATGGGATGTAACATGTGTGTCTCTTATACATCACCAAAATCAAATATACCAATATACTAACTCCTAAAAAGTGATCTGAGCCTCAAAATTCTAATAAAATGAATGCGTTAACCTGAATTGAGAAGTATGTATGTAAACCTTTAAAAATTTTTACAAAAAAAGAAGACATATCAAGTAGATCCCAGGAGAATTTACAAAATGTTAAATATTATCCCATAGTGTTGACTTAACATTGTTAATTTATTACTTGAATGGATCCACTGAAACAATGTTGCTATCGAGCCACAACCATCGCCAAATTTGAAACTCGTAACCTTCACAAATCAACCACTCCACCAGGAATTGATGCCCTTTACAATTTCGGACAACCATATTATCCACTTGTAAATAACCAACTATGAAAACGAATTGTGCTGATTTTTAACAATTCACAAATAAAAATCATGCTAAAATGTGCAACTGTGGCTGAATTAAAGAGGTCAGTGTTAAAGATTTGATTGCTATGTAAGTATGAAAGCATGACTCATTTTATGGGACAAAGCGTTGCTAATTACATAAATACCACTCTTTTATCTATTAGCATTCCATAGTAACTATAATTTGCAAACTTAAACCCATATTATAAAAGTAAAACAAAATTGAGAAAAATTACAATTTCGGCAATGACACCAGATGTAGCAGTTACCATTCAAAAGCATCGATCGTCCATACCGCATCCAACATTTCATCATAGAAGTAGATATCCGAAAAGCACCATGGATAGTGTTATCACCTTCTTTCTAATGCAACATAAGACTTGCATAAATGCATTTCAGATTCAATAATATGTCACGACACCATAATACAATATAAAAGAAGAATCAAGCTTAGAGTCAAGAAGTATCACTCAACCCGCCACAAGAACATTAGCAAACCACTATATGCTCAATTACATGTTTTGTTAAATGAAGAGTTTAAGTGCAATGCTTTTAACAACTTCTTTCAACTAGGAAAGTATCTTTTCTACTACTACCTTTCGTGCTTAAGTGCGAATAATGAGATGAGGAGCAGATAATATAGTTTTGTACAAATTTGTGAGATTTGATAATTCTTCCTACATGAACGGATCATCACTCATTCACAGAATAACATGTGTTGGGGCTATATTTATTTTCTCAAATGGGTACTCCCCCAACTTGAGATCTTTATTCCTAAATGGAACCGGTATTTTGCTCAAAATTATCATTTTGAAGGAACTAGGCTATACTAAACTGTTCTAAAAGTTGTCCTATAGAAAATAAGGAACTTGATAGCACAAAATAAATTCATGTAATTCAAGCTTCAATAATCTGCCACCATGCAATAACACAATATAATCACAAAAGAAATTATACGGAATGTCCAAATAAGTAAAATATAAACTTTCAATAAACTCCGTTACTCTATTCTTTAAATTAAGTTCAAAATTTGTAAAAAATGATTTATCAAAATAAGAAATATTAGAACCGGTACAAGCTTTCCCATGAAGTTTTGCCATGTCATCCAAATGATCAAGTTCTGTGCCGTCTTTGATCGGATTCTCGCAACATTTTTTAAAATACTTTAACATAATCCTTTCACAAATTTAAAAAAAGCGGTTAAATAAAATTTCTTGCTCGTGCTTCTCACATATTAGTTAATTTAGATGTCACATTATATAACCTTTAGCTTTCTTCCCGATAGTCGCATGCACATTCGGGTCTTCACCAGTGCTTACCACCTCACCCAGGTTTCTGTCATGATGCATTTCTGTTTGTGACATGTTGAAGTATATATTCTGTTTGTGATGCCTACCAATAAAGTTATGTAAGATGACACAAGCTATGACAATATCTCCCTACACGTAGAACAAAAATTACTGCATGTGTTAAATCTTTGAATCTCTCCTTCCAGATTCTAAATACTTTTTCCACTATATTTTGTATTTTGACTTGATGATTATACAACTTTTTGGCTCCTGAGTAATTGCGGCCCCAGTTTATTTATGGAGATGATACATGTAAACACGATATTGTACTAAAAATTTGGAGGTGTTACTGTAACCCGAGTCAACAAGATAATATCGACGTTGCGGTACACGGAAAGATCCCTATTGCACCGATCAACGAAGCATTCTCATATCAGCTATTAATCCTTCCCAACAAGAAGTAATATACATAAATTGACGATCGAACGAGACAACTAGCATCACATTTTGTGATGTAAATCCTTTCCTGTTCCGGTATCTGTTCTTTGAGTTCTGTTTAACAACAGGTATGTGTGTGCCATCTATTTCTCCAATTGCATTTGAGAAGAAAAGATAAAACTGTGGGTTAGAATGGATATATGAGTGACATTCAGATTCATTGGTTGGCAAACGATATACTCTTCAGTCAACGGGACAATAGCTTACAAGACAATATTGAAGTGTCTATCAATGGTTTCCAATGAATGCTTGAAGAACTCAAGTCTATAAGAATGAGCATGTACTAATTTAAAAAAATTGTACGTGTTTTGCAACCGTCATATTTTGTGTATCGCTTACAGGTTATCATCATGTCAAGTAACCGAGTAAAAGCTTCTGGTGGCAACCTGAAACAATTGTAACAACGAACATGATGTTCAACAAGAACATCCATGATATATTGGTGCCCTATGTATATCCTATCAAACACGATCTTCGAATAAATTCCTCATCATTAGAAGAGTTACTGTCCATAACTGCCAGTAGTAGCTCATAATTGTATTACTTATATCAATGTAATTATTTATAAAATTGAACATATGCTGGTTAATCTATCGCGAGAATAAGTAGACATTTATGCGAAATAAAAACAATTCATCATTAATAAATTATGCGCAAATCTATTTATTGTAATATTCTGTTGACATGTTGTAACAAAAGTTGCATGAGTACTACAAAATAAAAATTGACACTACATAAGATGGAAACATTTAAGCAAAAATAAGAAACAAGTTGAAATATAAATATTAATGAACTAAACGTACAACAAAACAACTAATAAAGTATAAGGGTTGTAGCAGTGAACAACCAAGATGTTTAAAAAATAATGACATAATGTTGACTTTAAAAGCAAGCAAAAAATGAATAATAAATGTGGTGTTTTTCAAGTATGCGCTCAATCCAACAATGAAGCTTATTTCCTTTGAATGTTAGGAGTACATATTTATTATTTTGGTACTCGTTGTAGCTTCCTCTGAGTTGTCATCGATATTTCCTAACTTTGCGAGACAATTGTTCATTGAGATAGAAGTGTTTCTGTCAAGCAATTCCTTCAATGCCATAACATTCTCCTCCTGCACTGTAATTAGTTTATTAAGTGCCTCCGTGTCACCACAGTTTTTATTTCTTCAGGGAACATAATTTGCCATTCACTCCATCATTTGGTCCCAACACTATACTCCAATATCATCTGTTCCGCTATAGAGTCATCACTGATAGTGTACGTTAGAGTATGTGGCACGCTAATGTCCTCAATAAATGTAACTCCGTTTGATACCATGAATTCGTTTTTGTAGATGTATTGTTCTAGAGAACCAACCTTTTCAACACTATTATTCATCTTGACTTGTCGATCTACAGTTGATTTTGCTTGTGTACCAATAACAATATTCTCAACACAAATCTTCTCAATGATATCGTCTTGATGAATGAAATTTTTTCTAAAACTATCCATTTTTGAATTTTTTGAAACTTAATTATATATTTTTTAGATCATGAATGTTTATCTATTAAACTGGATTGACAAAGCAAGAGTGATGTTGAACTTGTATGATTTCGTTCCACTTTTGTTGGATAATCGAAACACAATTTTGAAGTCGGCCTTTATATTTTTAAATCTTATCATGGCAACCTGAATGAAATATGATGATTGTCTATTTAGTGTTTTGACGATATCATCTCATAAGCTTTTTTTCAACACGTCAGATAATATATTTCTATAAAGACCATCAACAACTCCCCAAGAATGTCGTTATGTAGTTCCAACTACTTGGGTATCCTTGACGAATTCTTAGAAGCTCCACTCAGTACTAGCAAATCTTTGTCTTAATTGCATTGTGAGCTACCGCTTCCACAACTTATTAAATCATTTGGCATAAATTTCTTCATATCTATAATTAAAAGACTGCACTCACAACATAAGTGCTGAAAGATTAGAGTTGGAAAAATGATCGAATGGGTCACCCATTCGCCGTCTACCCTATTATTTGGATATATAATCCTATCAAAGTTTTGCCTCTCCTTCAACAAAGTGGTTTACGAGAGGTGTTGCGTTCTTCGTTCGCGAATCAGGTATTATTTTTGCGTTTTTTTTTGTCAATTTATGATGTCCAATAACAACTGTTCCAAGGAGGTCACACATGATGAATCAATAGAAAAAAATTCGAAGGAATATCTGATTCTTGAATGGAGAGCTTGTAAATCTCTTTGATGAGAACAGTGGAAGAGAATGCAGAACTTTAGTCAGATTATATAGCCGAATCACATTGACGTCAACCATGGACTACAAAGCAATTGAGAAGGGAGTGGTTGGGGAAGAGAAGATAGCGTTATTGAAACAGCTTTTGCTTGTCCCTCTTTAAATCCGTCTACCCTGTGATTCGACTATATAATCCGATCAAAGTTTTGCCTTCTCTTTCAACAAAGAGGTTTACGAGAGGTGTTGCGTTCTTCGTTCGCGAATCAGGTATTATTTCCGCGTTTTTTTCTATCGATTTATGATGTGTGACCCATTCGATCATTTTTCCGACTCCGATCTTGCAACACTTATGCTGTGAATGCAATCTTTTAAATGCAGCCATGAAGAAATTTATGCCAAAGAATTCAATACATCGTGGAAGCAGTAGTTCACTATGCAATATTGACGAAGATTTACCCATATAGAGTGGAGATTCTTAGACTTTGTCAAGGACACCTAAGTTGTCGAAACTACATAAAGTTGTCCTTGGAGAGTTGTTGATGGAACAATTTTTTGTGGAAATATTTTATCTGGCGTGTTGAAGAAGAGCTTATGGAGTGATATCGTCAAAATATTAAATAGACGATCATCATATTCCATTGCAGTTGTCATGACAAGATTTTAAAATATAAAAACTGAATTCCAAATTGTGTTCCAATTGTCCAACAAAAGTGCTAAGGATGGTATGAAGAATTGCACCCTCCAGTAACAATAAATGAATCATGGATGAAATCATACAAGTTCAACATCACACTTGCATTGCCAATCTAATTTAATAGATAAACAACGACAATCTAAAAAAAATATAATTAAATTTCAAGAAAATTAAAAAATGGATGGTTTTAGAAGAAGCTTCTTTCATCAATATGATATCTTCGAGAAGATTTGTGCTGAGAATATTGCTGTTGGTATACAAACACAATCAACTGTTGACCAACAAGTTACAAAGAATAGTAGTATTGAAATGGTTGGTGCTTAAGAACAATACATCCACGAAGACGAATTCATAGCGTCAAATGGAGTTACCTTTATTGAGGACATTAACATGCCATATAGCATGGGGTACACTATTAACAGTTACTCTATGACAGAGCAGGAGATATTGGGTCACAGTGCTGGGACCAAACACGAAGCGAAGAGAAGATTCTGGTTCCACGACACAATACAAAAAACACGCTAACTCTCTTTAATTCAGCCATAGCTGCACATTGTAACTTAAATTTTGTTTGTGAATTGTTAAAAATTAGCACAATTTGTTGGTTTATAGCTGCTTTATTTACAGGTGGGTAATAAGGTTGTCCGAAATTGTAAAGGGCATCAATTCCTAGTGGAGTGGTTGGATTGTAAAGGATACATGTTTCAACTTTGGTGATAGTTGTGGCTCGATAGCAACACTGTTTTAGTGGATTCATTTAAGTTTAATAAATAAGCAATGTTAAGTCAACATTTTGGGATAGTATTTAACATTTTGTAAATTCTCCTGGAATCTGCTTGATATGGCCTCCTTCATTTTATGTAAAAATTTTTAAAGTAAGGTTTACATATATACCGCTCAATTCAAGTTAATGCATTCATTTTATTAGAATTTTGAGGTTTAATATAGTGGTATCTTTGATTTGGATAATGTATAAGGTACCGCATGTTATAGAACATTCAATTTACAATTTTTTTTTACTTTCATCTCATTATAACAAAACCCATATTTAATTTCTTTGTCTTCACATTTAGGGGCCGTTTGATTAAGTGAATTTGTGGTATATTGTAATTCTTTTTCAGAAATTTGAAAAAATTATTTGTTTGGTATGAATAATTTCAAATACAATGTAGAGTATGAATAAATTCAAAGTTTACATTGTTGTTCATTTTGGCTTAATTTAAAATTCATTCAATTTGGCCGAATTTGAATTACAACGTCTATTAAAATATAAAATATTATCCATAAGCTGCCAAATGTACCCCCTTCCCCCCACCGGAGTTTCCCCCACCGTTTGCTTTTACCTCGGTTGCTCGTTGCTCGTTGCTCGTTGCTGCTACCGCTGCCCGCTAATGTTAGCCGCTTGCTGCAGTTTGCAATTGTTCACCGCTTGTAATTACCCCCGCCCTTCGCCGTCCGCCTCCGTCGCTGCTGATCGTCCGCCTGCCGACCACCAACCTCCTATGCCAGTGGCCTGTTGGTCTCCTGCCACCAGACAAAAAAAATATTTTGAAATACAAAATTTTCAATCTACACCAAATAAAAGAATACATAGTCCTACATTTATTTTAAAATGAACTCTAAAGTATTTCAAATATATTGTAATCCTAATACTCTATAAACCTTTTACATTACATTTCTTTTTCAACAAACCAAACAACCCTTTAAGTGTCTCTTACTTACTGTAAGAACTGCAATCAGTGAAGGAAGATAGATTAATTCTTATGCAATATCAAAAGGTTTGAATTCATTTTTTTTTCTACGATGCTTTGATTGAAATGTATTGCAGCTGCTTTGATTTTGATTCAATCGAGTAGATTTTCCATAGCATGGTTGAATTAGACATGACAACGTGGAATTTATTGATGTCTGCTTATGCTCGTCTTAATTGACTTAACCATGCTTGAGAGTTGCTTCGTGTGATGCGGGATGTAGGAGTTGAACCCAGCATATTTACTTGGAATGGAATAATTGCTGGTTGTATGGAGAATGAGCACAATGAATTTGTTCTAGAAATGTTGATTGAACTCTAAAAAGCTGGTTTGAAGCCTGATATATATACTATAGGGGTGATCAATACTGTTTGTTCAAGACTAATATATATTTTTTTGTCCTATTGAAAGTTTATATTTTACTTATTTGGACATTCCGTATAATTTCTTTTGTGATTATATTGTGTTATTGCATGGTGGCAGATTATTGAAGCTTGAATTACATGAATTTATTTTGTGCTATCAAGTTCCTTATTTTCTATAGGACAACTTTTAGAACAGTTTAGTATAGCCTAGTTCCTTCAAAATGATAATTTTGAGCAAAATACCGGTTCCATTTAGGAATAAAGATCTCAAGTTGGGGGAGTACCCATTTGAGAAAATAAATATAGCCCCAACACATGTTATTCTGTGAATGAGTGATGATC
>JXCR01135477.1:347688-417905 GCA_002079205.1 Phalaenopsis hybrid cultivar | reverse complement strand
CCTTTTATTAACATTTGAACTTAAAATTTGGTTTATTTTGAGTCATTTTAATAACTATGCGATTCTTAAAAAACGAGCTATTTGAAGGTTTATCTATTCAACCTTCAGTTTGATTGAATGCTGGATTATTTGCTAGAGCAATTTTTCTCACACTTTTCAACCCTTGAGATTTTGATTCATGGTATAACATATTGAATTGACAAATTTGACATGAAGTTGAAAACCTTGATACTCAAGAGCTTGTTGTGCATGATATTTTTAATGCTTCCTGCACTTGGTGCCTTATAAATCATGACTTCCCTTATTAGAATTAATTTGCCCTTGCAAGTGGTTCGAGGTGTGAATCCTTCCTTATCCTTGGTGGGTCATTAATGTTGTCTTTGATTTTAGGTCTGCTTCCTGTTACTTCTTAGGTTGCAAGATGGTTTCTCTATGATTCCTTTTTCTTTTCTTTCTTCTACTTTATAATTTCTTGATTGTTGGGTGCTGTTATATGGGAATGGAGTAGAGGGCCCCATAGCTTTGGTAGATGATCATTTCTCTCTTTTCGTTTTATTTTGCCTCTAGATTCTTTACTTATGGAATGGACTTGTGAATTGTGAACTTGTTCCCCCCTTTTAAAAAAAATATCTTTGTTTTCATCTTATTAGTACATTTATCCCATAAATAAAGATTTTATATAGTCATTCATTTTAAAATACTTGCATAAGGGGTCCTATGTGTAATAGTAGCTTGACATAATCCTTAACATCTTACCTACAACCACAGATATCTTAGCTAAAAATGAGAAGCCCCGATTTAGTCAGCTCAAAAAGTCAACCTTTGTCTCCTGCTACACTGAAAAGCCTGAAGGGTATAGGACTAAGTAGGAAAAATAATGGGAGCATATGGCAGCAGTAATTGGCACATGAATGAAAGGAAGGAATGATCAGTTATTCCAGAACAGAGGACCGAACATTGTTTAGCTTTCAATAAGCAGGGAATTGCATATAATCCATATCTTTGCAATAGTGTGTATAGTGCGGAGTGGTTATATGGAAAAAAACTCCACGACCCTTCAATTGCAGCATCAACCTGATGCTGAATGCTTTGTTGGACAAAAATTGAAATTCGAATTTTGGGAATAAGGGATGAATGGGTTGAAAAACACTTGCAAAGGCAACCTATACCCAATTAGATAATCAAATTGCTAGAAAACACTAACCGTTCTTGTTTACTTATCATCTCAGGAATATTACATAAAAAAAAAAATAAAAAAAAATAAAAAAACGAACTAGAAAACAAAATTTCTGAACAGATAATTAAACATCATAACTTCAAATTTTGATGCCTTGCCTCAAACTTTCATCATTTGCATTTTAATTAATTTTTTACCCATTTCAATCATTCCCTATCCCCTGTAGAATCTTTCCATGGCAACTGTGTTTTTGTTTTCATGAACGTTATTAGGCCCTTCATCTTGAAATACCACTTTGACCTCTTGGGTTTAAGAGTTGACAGTTTGATATTGTCCATAGTTTTTTGCCCGAGTTAAAGGTGTGATAACTTTAAGATAACTTCTTCACTGCTGGCCATGATTCAATTTTTTTAGAAATTTTATCATCCCCTATCTTTAATGAAAATTAGATTTTTGTATCCTGTAACAATCCCAGAATTCGAGTCCACATTCTTTCCATTTAGACCCTACCACATAAACGTACTAACAGATTCAAAATACTACCGTTATGCACCTGATTAGGAATGACAGTAGTGGCCAAAATACTGATGTTGCCAAGCTTAACTATGCCTTCTAACTTTACCCGCTTCCCAGAATAGGAACGAATTAGGTTGCTGTTTGAATTTGAAATGGATCATTTAATACCTTCTTTACTATCCTCTAAAATACCATTAAATTAATCTTCTTCTTTACTATCCTCTAAATTAGCGCCAAACCGGTCAGCTGTTTTGGGTTTTTTGCTGGCTGACTCAAGTGATTTTAATTTAAATTCGCTTTCTAACACCATCTAGGAGCCCCAAAATTGTATCACCTATCCTATAGCTGAATCATTTTCTTCTTAGCCTCTATAGTTTGCTCACTAAAGAAGGCATTTTAATCAACCAAATCAATTCCTATCATTAAAGCCACTAACAGAACTAGTAAATATGCATCCAAAAAGAAATATGGTAACAACGATGCAAAATGTTCCCATAATTATTTTTTACAATTGTGTTTATTATTTAAAAATCTTATAAAGCCTACAAACGGGATTGTAAATAATGAGAATTGAAATAATTTTATGATAGAAGAATTGAAAGATTTTTTTTAAAAAAGAAGTAATTTTGTAGAGTTATCTAAAGAAAATCAATGCGACGCAGGTGGGTATTTACTATAAAGTACAAATTTGATAATTTACTAGAAGGATATAAAATATGTATTTGTTGATAAATGTTAAACCCATATGTATCTGATTTATCACTTTATAGTTTTTTCTTTTGATTGATAAAATGGACTATTTGAGTTTTTTATTATTAATTAGTTAATATAGACAAAATAGTAATATTTCAATTTCAAGATAGACTTTTGCTTATGATGACGTAAAGAGAGGAGGTATATATAGAAGTACCACCAAAATTTGGTCTAAATACAAAATAGAAGGTTTTTAAGTTGAAAATGGATAATATGGTTAAAGCAATCTCCAAGGCCTAGTTCAAAAGATTCGTAAAGATAATTGTCAACATGGAATACAAACAAGGTTAAAAAAATCTTTTTCATTTTGTAATGCGACATTTTCAAGGGAATGGGGAACTTAGAGAAAGATTGCTCCAAGAATTTGAAGTCGGTATATTATTCTGATGAATTTTAGAATTGAATTTGCAAAATTTCAACTTGGAATTTTGTATCATTAAAAAAAAATATTGAAAAAAGAGGAAAAAGTGGCTCCAAATTAGTGAAAACTATATGAAATTCACCCATAGTCTTTGAGATGCCCAAAAGATGCAACAATAGAAAAAAAAAAAAAAAACTATGAAAATGGGTCAACCTGTAACCTAACCAAACATTAACTACTCTTTTATGGTTGGCAGCTCTTTTTTACCAAACTTATTAATTATTATTGTGATTCCACGAAATCTGCACATCCTTTACTGACTGATGGATAAAGGATCTTATGAGATATGATTTTCACAAAAAGATGGCCCCAGCTTGATAAAAGTGATTCAGGAGAAGTAATCTTCGTTCCAATACCATCGTAATATATAGCAAATGCATACCATGTGATTGATAAAAGGGAAACTAAAGTTTTGCATTTTTTTTTATCCTCTTCCATGCACTCTATAAGTGGAATCTTCTATCTTTCGTTTTTAGATCAAGAAGGTGAAGAACTGATCCAAGGCCCCCATATACAACCCTAACAAAAAAATATCATTTCTACAATCTTAAGCTCCATCAGCAGCCTCTAAACGATTTCAGAACTTTTTTTTCTAATGAATTACTTCTGTTTCCATTTTAAAAACGACGAGAAGAACCATGGCATCGGTCAGATGATTGGAGTATATCAGCCATAGAACGAGCCTTCTTACTTTCACTAGAGCTAGCCAAAGTCTTACTGTCTCCACTTTTTGAGCTGGTACTAACAGAGACCTTATTTCTCCCGAAGTTGTGAGAAGATCTCCAAACTTGGTGACCCTGCTCGTCTTCTCTCTGTAGGGTTGGAAATGTTCCATTGGAAAAAAATGAAGAAGAATAAATTGCTAAATACCCTATCTTCTAACATTGTGCAACAAAATTGCATGCCATGTTTGATTGCAAGGATTTTTCAGAACAAGGCATGCCCTAAATAAGTAATATTTTCGTAAACGCAAAGATTTATTTTTCAAGCAGAAGGTTAGCAAGCATTATCAGCTGAGGTGCTCTTCAGTGCTAAGCTGGTTGTAAATTGTTGGGTAAAATATTTGTATATAATCGTATCCCATGCAATTCATCCCTTCTACTTGTTGAATCTACCTATCTTTTTGCTGCTATTATTTCATAATGCATCAATGATCTGCTTTTATTTCTGATATTTGCTTTGATTTTCTGCAGGCTCCAATCGAAGTCCCAGTGTCTTCTGACAAGTTTTGGCTGCTGACGAAGAATAGACATATACCGCTTCCCTCTCCCTTTGATAATAAAGGGAACTATGTAATCAGGTGCATTTAAGTTATTTGAATTAATTCTTTGGAGGTGCTTGAAATCTATCACGTCAATACTTGTCATTACAGCTGCATTATCTGCTTACATTTGACTGCTAATGGGTGTAATGAAAATTGAAAAGAGAGTTAACATTGCTGTTTTAACTTCTTTAAAGTTCCTGTTGAAGAATCGGATCAATATTTGATCACAAAACCATGTTTATTCATTATAATTTATGATTTCTCTAAATGCATTATGCCTTTGGTTGCAGCCTTTTTGCTGACATGTATGTTCTTTTTATTTACATTTAATTGGCTTCATTATTCTGAAAACTAAAAATTTTANGAAGAATCGGATCAATATTTGATCACAAAACCATGTTTATTCATTATAATTTATGATTTCTCTAAATGCATTTTGCCTTTGGTTGCAGCCTTTTTGCTGACATGTATTTTCTTTGTATTTACATTTTAATTGGCTTCATTATTCTGAATCTAAAAATTTTCTTTAAGAGATTATTTTATCCATGCTACTTTTAAAATTATGATAATGCACTACTCGCATCGGAATTTACTTGGACATTTGGCGTTTCTTTCTTATGTGCTGGAGCAGCCTTATGCAGACACAAATGGATTGCCATATTCTTCTGAAGTATTTGTCACAATGGTAGTAATGTGTCCGAACTAGTTTTGAATAAATGGTACACATTTTTGAGAAAGGGGCGAGAATTGTCATGTTGGTTAGAGTAATTCTTCATCTTGCTCCATGGGACCGTGTCTCCTAGGAANATTCTTCTGAAGTATTTGTCACAATGGTAGTAATGTGTCCGAACTAGTTTTGAATAAATGGTACACATTTTTTGAGAAAGGGGCGAGAATTGTCATGTTGGTTTGGTAATTCTTCATCTTGCTCCATGGGACCATGTCTCCTAGGAGGTAAACAAGAACAACATCAAAACCTGCAAACAAGCTATAAATAAATGTGTCTAGGTTGATATAAACCGCTGCACTGTGCCCAAAATCATGGGTCTTGATGCACTTTTTGGCTTGGACAAATTTGTTAATGCTGGTGGGCTTCTTCTGTTCTCCACTTTGAATCAATTTCTCCTTAGCCGCAGGATGTAGGGAGGATGACAACAATAAAGTTAAGGAATTGTGACAATGGCAACAAGCTGCAATGAGAGAAAATGGTGGTTGGACGGATGGAACTGCAGTTGAACAACACATAGACTCTGTTCCGAGTGGCAGTAGCGAAGGGGAATATCAGAGGCAGTGGTGGGGGATTGGAGGATAGTAAGAGCATGGCTTTCCAGGGCCGCAACAACAACGACATGTGACTGAAAGTGGAAACATTGCAGTGAAAGTAGCAATGAAGGCTGTTCAGGGGCGGCTGCAGCAATTAAGGGTGACCAGGAGTGACATGGGAGATTGTGGAATGGGATAGAGAATATTATCACCACATTGGAAAGATATACAATTGGAGCACCACATAACACCAACCCTCAAAGCCAAAAAGCAGACACCGGTTGCAGTCCTAAACAAACTCACTCTAAAAACTAACTTCCAAACCCTTATACAAAACTTGTATTAGAAATGACTAAATATGAATTATTGATAATAGGAAAGAAATCATAAAAAGAAAAATGGGATGGTTTTAGTCCGTCTCCCCTCTCCCCTTTCATGATTCCGCGAAACGCAAAGAGCATCGCCCCTGATTGTCATTCTTTTCTTAGTAATATTCTTCGTCATGAAATCCTAAAATAGACAATGGTTGATAAAGAGTAAGNGTCTCCTAGGAGGTAAACAAGAACAACATCAAAACCTGCAAACAAGCTATAAATAAATGTGTCTAGGTTGATCTAAACCGCTGCACTGTGCCCAAAATCGTGGCTCTTGATGCACTTTTTCGCTTGAACAAATTTGGTAATGCTGGTGGGCTTCTTCTGTTCTCCACTTTGAATCAATTTCTTCTTAGCCGCAGGGTGCAGGGAGGATGACAACAATAAAATTAAGGAATTGTGACAATGGCAACATGTTGAAATGAGAGAAAATGGTGGTTGGACGGATGGAACTGCAGTTGAACAACACATAGACTCTGTTCCGAGTGGCAGTAGTGGCAGTGATGGGGGATTGCAGGATAGTAAGAGCATGGCTTTCCAGGCTCGCAACATCAACGACANATCAAAACCTGCAAACAAGCTATAAATAAATGTGTCTAGGTTGATATAAACCGCTGCACTGTGCCCAAAATCGTGGCTCTTGATGAACTTTTTCGCTTGAACAAATTTGGTAATGCTGGTGGGCTTCTTCTGTTCTCTACTTTGAATCAGTTCCTTCTTAGCCGCAGGATGCAGGGAGGATGACAACAATAAAATTAAGGAATTGTGACAATGTCAACAAGCTGCAATGAGAGAAAATGGTGGTTGGACGGATGGAACTGCAGTTGAACAACACATAGACTCTGTTCCGAGTGGTAGTAGAGGCAGTGATGGGGGATTGCAGGATAGTAAGAGCTTGGCTTTCCAGGCTCGCAACAACAACGACTTGTGACTGAAATTGGAAACATTGCAGTGAAAGTAGCAATGAAGGCTGTTCAGGGGCGGCTGCAGCATATAAGGGTGACCAGGAGTGACATGGGAGATTGTGGAATGGGATAGGGAATATTATCACCACATTAGAAAGATATACAATTGGAGCACCACATAACGCCTCTAATACAACCCTCAAAGCCAAAAAACAGACACCGGTTGCAGTCCTAAACAAACTCACTCTAAAAACTAACTTCCAAACCCTTATACAAAACTTGTATTAGAAATGACTAAATATGAATTAATGATAATAGGAAAGAAATCATAAAAAGAAAAATGGGATGGTTTCGGTCCGTCTCCCCTCTCCCCTTTCATGATTCCGCGAAACGCAAAGGACATCGCCCTTGATTGTCATTCTTTTCTTAGTAATATTCTTCGTCATAAAATCCTAAAATTGACAATGGCCGGTAAAGAGTAAAATACAACAATAAAGAGTATTTGTAATTTTGCTAACATAAATAAGATTAAAAGTGAATTGAGGTAAATTGAGAACATAAGGTAGAGACAATGTGGTTATAATATTGATTGTGCAAGAACCAAGAACATTACAGGTAGATCTATCTGCTAAAGTGACGAAAGACGTAAGCATTTTAGATTACCTCTCATGTAATCTGTAGCACCGAAATCAATGATCCATTGTGGAATACGAAAAACGATAAGCATTATTGTTACCTGACTCAACAAGGGCTATGATAGATATTTCTGGATGTTTTTTGAAATTTGATGAACTTAGCATATTCATTTACACAGATCAAGAGAGTGTTCTCGAGGAGGCCTCATTTGTAGTGATTATATAAGCTGATTGTGATTTATAAAGCTTATGGATTTTTTTGAGCAACTTTTGACTCATGCTTTTTCATATGATTAGGTTCATGATAGTAACACAACACTACATTCTATTCTTGATTTCCAGAATTCAGAGTTCCTCTTCTGTATCCGTCATTAAACTGTTATTTATTTATGTCTGTTTTTTACTAGAAAGGGCACTAGGTTGTTGTACGGATGAAGTTTGAGAGCTCAGAATTGTATGCAATACTTCAATATGGGCTTCTCTCAGAGTAATACATCCAGGTCACATAAGATTTGTGTTTTTACACCTTTATGCTAAGCGTTGAGGCCAGCTAAAAAACTCATAATAGTCAATTTTTTCTTTTTGAGGCTGTAGGATTCGGACGTCAATATTGAAGGGTATTACTATTTAGAGAGCTCTGATACTATTTCTTGTGCGTTTGATATCTCAGCTTTTGTATTAGATATTTTCATTTTTTTCTATTTGATCTTCTAAAGTTTCTAATATCATTGTTTCTTTGATTTTTTATTGTAATATTTTATTTTGAGCTCAATTTCTTCCATATCTCGAATATTATTTCTAACTGATTTTCTTAGATTTCTTACTTCTATTTCTAGTTTATTTATTTCATTTCCATTATTATCAAAGTCTTCTCACTCTTATGTCTCTGGTATGTTATGAAATATTCAGGCCTATCATGCTTCCTGTCGTTTCTTGCTATTTTGGGATTTGACCTTAATACTTCTGGTTCATATTATACTCTTCTCGGTGGCTTTCTACAGAAAATTAGGGCTCAACAAGATCTTTTAGATCTATAACAAACCACAAACCTATATAATCACTTCAGAGATGCAAAACACAACTTTAGTTCGTTTCTTACGCTAAACGTAGTTAGAAGAAGTGGAAACAAAATAACATAATATTGATATAAACAATCAATAAGAACAATATTAGCATACTTATAGACAGAAGAAGACTACTTAGCCGCACTAGCAGACACACATAATTAAATTACAAGAGGAGAAGTGGAGAGAAGAAAAAAGAAGACTCANACAAGTTCAGCTTGAAGTATATGAAGTACATAATCTTAGAACATGTGGCCAGTATAATACGATATTCATGATCGGCAGATGATATAGACACACGATACTATTTTTTACGCTGCAGAAAATCAAATATTTACCAAAAAACATACTCAAGTCGAGATTGATCACCAAGTATTAGGGAGCTATGTATACCCTATCAATATCATTATATGCCACAAGGTGAAGAGAAGAGTACGATGGAAAGAACAAATGATGTATTGGTGTCCCTATAACTTATCGAATAATTTGACTTGCAACAGCTAAATATCAATAATGAAAATTTTACACAAACTGACTAACTTGTACCACCAAAAAATATTAGATTGTGTAAATATCAAATAGTTTAATCTACCTGCCAATTATCGAAATATAATAGGATCAAGTAGAGATCGCCTTACTCTCTACGATACTTTAACTTTACTTATAATGGAATACCATAAAGGAAGCATTCTTAGGATAACCAAAATAAGTGGAGTCCACATATATTCTTACTGTTTCAATGAAATATTAGACGGATAAATATGAACTTTCAAACCTAAGAAGTGGGAGCACTAAGGTTCTTCATTTGAAACGTGTCCTGAAGATGTTGCATATAGCTAATCAGATTCAAATTTGTTCTGCTAATATTGATGTCATTAATATAAACAAAGAGAGTAGTAATGTCATTATATTCTTGCAAAAATATAATGACAAGTCATATTGGTTTTGTTCGAAGGGGAAACAAAATAGGACTGAGTGAAATTTATCAAACCATGCACGGGCACTATTTCAAACCATATAAGGAGTGCTTTAGCTTGCATACATCGACAGGAGTAGATGTAGAAATGACAGATAAAAAAGTTATCTAAATCTTCTTGAGATCATCATTGAAGCATGGTATTTTTAATGTCCATTTGATGAAGCGGTCATCCTTGTGAAGTGGCAATTAAGAGAATTAGTCTTGTTATGAGTCATTCAGCTGCAGAAGTAAAAGTTTCTTCACAATCAATATCATATCGTCGTTTATTACAAAGGTTAACTATACCTTTATTGGAGTGATCCAAAATATCATCAATGTGAAGCTTTGATACTCATTTATAGCAAATAACTTTAACATGTGGAGGATTATGAACTTCTTCCATGTACGGTTTCTTTTTCAGAGACCTCAAATTCTTTCAATTATAGTGTCATTCCAACAGTCGNAGTGGCAATTAAGAGAATTAGTCTTGTTATGAGTCATTCAGCTGCAGAAGTAAAAGTTTCTTCACAATCAATCTCATATCGTTACAAAGGTTAACTATACCTTTATTGGAGTGATCCAAAATATCATCAATGTGAAGCTTTGATACTCATTTATAGCAAATAACTTTAACAAGTGGAGGATTATGAACTTCTTCCATGTACGGTTTCTTTTTCAGAGACCTCAAATTCTTTCAATTATAGTGTCATTCCACAGTCATATTTATTAACATCTAAATAACACAAATAATGAATACTGAGGCCAATATAATTTGAAAATAATATCATTTTGGAGAAAGAGAGGTTATAGAAAATCGTATAGAACAGTGATAAAATATTAATTAGTAAAATTAGGTGGCGGATCAATTTGCGCATGCTGAATGGCAGATTTGGCTCAAAAAATGGTAACAGAGCGTATTCTTTCATATACAACTATTGGTTTGGATTTTTCAGAACTTGAATTTAATTCTTTAAAATTAGAAGAACATGTATCCATGGCAGAAGATCAATATAATTAGAAAAAAAAAAATTGATTTCCAATGAATATGATGAGATGAGATAAATGAAATCTTTTGGAGCATCGATTACGACAAATATAACATTTTTGTATTTGTTATAGCCCATACATTTGCAGTAAATAATCAGAGTTTATATTGCTCATGGGGCTTGTAGATGAAAACACACAATGTATACGCATCATAGTAGGCGGGATGCTTCTTAAAGAGACAGTTATAGGGAGAGTCAAACCGGTGGAATTGATATTTGTAGCAATAAAGTTCAGACAAAATTTAAAAGGTGACAATTTTTTTGTTTAGTGATACCATTTTGTTGAGGTGCATAGGAANAGAACTTGAATTTAATTCTTTAAAATTAGAAGAACATGTATCCATGGCAGAAGATCAATATAATTAGAAAAATATATATATATATATTTGATTTCCAATGAATATGATGAGATGAGATAAATGAAATCTTTTGGAGCATAGATTACGACAAATATAACATTTTTGTATTTGTTATAGCCCATAAATTTGCAGTAAATAATCAGAGTTTATATTGCTCATGGGGCTTGTAGATGAAGACACACAATGTATACGCATCATAGTAGGCGGGATGCTTCTTAAAGAGACAATTATAGGGAGAGTCAAACCGGCGGAATTGATATTTGTAGCAATAAAGTTCAGACAAAATTTAAAAGGTGACAATTCTTTTGTTTAGTAATACCATTTTGTTGTGGTGCATAGGAGCATGATTATTGAGAAGCAATTCCTCCTTTCTTAGGCAAGTCATGAAATTCAAATAACATATACTCTCTTTGAAAGTCAGATCTTAATACCTAAATTGGGACAAGAACTTTGATTCATCACAATCTCAAATATTGGAACCAACTAAAACTTTATATTACTAGAAAAAATAAATAAATAAATTCATGTATATTTCAATGGTCAGTGAACTTTATAAAGTATTTATAATTTGCATGCAATATAACAAAAGAAATATATGTGGGCTCCGAAAATTCTGACTGCTCCCGGGGAGATGCATTTATTTTTATTTTTTTTGTTTTGAAAGAGCTTGAGAAGGTCAAATTTTTAGAAGACGGATTGAATAGTAGATATGACACTTCTCAGAGATTTTGGCCTCATTTAGCGAGGATTTTTTTATCTAGGATTCAATGTTTCCCATAGGCGCAAGCCTCTATGGTCAATTACCCCTCCCAATAACAAGAGAGCACTTTCAATTAAGGCTAGTCAGTAATAATTAAATATTATAATTGCATTAGACTTATGATTTAAGTTGTAGAATTCATCGCTTGATGTTTAAAGTGAATGGTGGGGGAATGAGAAGAAACCCGATCAAAATCCCATGGTTTCGTCATTTCGAGTCGTCGTGGTCCCTGATCTACTTAGTTTGAGGAGATAGCCGGCTCAACATGTAAGAAGGATTATTGTTAGCAGTCATGAGTTGTGTTGTCTAGGAGATCCCTGTAGATCTAGGGTGGATATTTTTCTGAGACAAATTTAAGTCAGCTCTAGCTAACAGAAGGTGTTATGAGAATCAATTGTACATTTATGAATTGCAATTCAAAGGGCAGAAAGACATTGGGAAACATACAGACTGCGGTCGTGACCTAATAGTGTCATTTGGCGGTAACCACTATGTCAGATGACTTTAGTCGTAACCACTATTTTGTGGTGTCATTTGGCGGCATAACCACATGGACAGAAAACTTGGGGCACATCCTTACTGACATATGATTGCTTTGATTTTGAACAGAGGTGCATTTGATACGGCATTCGTTCTTTGTGAGCTAAAATCAATCAAAAGTTTGTCATCCTCGTGGGTGTAATTTGTTTTTAGCTTTTAGTGATTTATTTTAACTTAAGTATTTAGATTACTTTAAAAATCTTGATTTAAAAGATTGACTTATCCGGTTGAAATCGTAGATCAACACGGCCATCATCGGCTAATTAAATATTTTAAACATTTATATTTGAAAGGGGTATAAGTCCTTTAACTCCTGTCCTTATAAAGAGGAAGATCAGAATAGATGATTTGGACTTTTGAACGTTTAGAGAAATTACTAGATTCAGTCAACTTCAGTCCTTGTGAGGAGGATGGTTGGATTAGGTGATTTGAACTTATAATTTCTTATTTTAGGATTTAGACATTTATTTCAAAATTTTTAGATTCATCATCTTCAGTCGTTTCAAGGAGGATGTGACTAGTTAGGAATGGTGCTATGATTTGTGTGAGTAAGTATATGGGTACAGCAAAGGAGGACATGCAATTCAAATAAAGAATTTTGGAAATCCCTGTATACCACGTTCCCGTCGCTGCTTTCCCGGCTTGCACTGATCGCCACTGTACCGCCAAGGATTCGGGTAAGAGAGAGTAGGCGAGGAGCAGCGTGAACTCGCGTGAGGCAGTGGAGAAGGCGAATCGGGATCTATGTACGCTGGCAATCCCGTCGTTGTTTTCCCGGCTAGCGCTTGACACGACTAAATCGCGAGAAGTTTGCGGCCTCTGTACAAGGAGAATCGCAGGGCTCTACACGTCACGATCTTGTCTTCTCTTCCCGACTTGGCCTCAATTGCGAATGTATCGCGAGGGATTCTTGAGAGGAGAGAGTTTCGGATCCCTGTAGGTCGGTGATCCCGTCGTTCCCTCCCCAGTTGGCGCTAATCGCGACTCTCGCGACAGAATCGGGCAGAAGAGGGGAAGGCGAGGTGTTTAGACTTCGTCCTTAGCTAGATCTCGCGCGAAGGAGTGGTGTCTCGGGAACCTCATCTGTGATGATCTTGTGTTTGTCTTCTGCGGCTTACTACCGTCGTGATAGTGTGAGCAGGGAGAAAATCCTTTGCTTTGGCTTTCGGCTTCCATAGGAAGGAGCTGTTATTGGGTGCGGACGGCGCACCTTGCACCTTGCACCGTCCAATGAATTTAAAAATGGGGCCACTGAGATACATAAAAGTATTCACACAAAAACTTTGGCTTTCGCCCACCGCACTCATCTCTGCGTGTGGTGGGCGGATGCAATAATTTTTCTGTAGGAAGAGGCATTGGCTCCAACCCGAGCAAAAATTATTGCATGCGGACGGATCCTGACCGTAGACCGTAGATCAGGTGATCTACGGTCATGATGTATTTCGGTGGGCCCCACCTAAAATTTAAAAAAAAAATAAATTATATCTTGTACTATCAGGATTGGACACTGCATGCAGTTGCATGCGGTGTCCGTATGCAATAATTTCTCCGACCCGAGAGGAGACCAGTGAGATTTTTTTTTTTTTTTTTTTTTGGTCTTTTACAACTCATCCCTCCTCAACCCCTCAAAAGCTTCGAATAAATCTTTTTTATTAGGAATAAACAACGGGGGCAGGGCTCGTTTTTGGCGAATAGTTCATGTTTATTTTGTTAAGAAGCTCGTGCTCAATTTGTTCTCTAAATTAACAAGTCGAACACAAACAACTTTTTTTTACCCGATATATAACGAGCTGAACACAAACAAAAATTTATTAGTTCGTGTTTGGCTCATTTTGGCTCGAAATAAAACTCATCAATTATATATATATCTATTCAGAAGGAAATCGAAATTTGGCAGAAACGCAAATATCGATTTCTCGTGCGTTTTTTAGCTCTATGATGAGAGCTTGCGCCATGTGCCTAAAATTCTAAAGTCTCCACGTTACGGTGAGATCGAACCCTTGACTTGAGAAGACTTACNAATCAAAATAAATATAATTCTCAAGAGAATATTCAAGAAGTTATTCGTATTAATGAAATTATTACAGTTGAAGAACCCTCTCTAACTGAATATGAAATAAAAGATTTAATTAATGTTCTAACAGGACATCAATTCATAGCTGGCTGTTAGTATCTTTAGCTTTGAGCTTCTCTTTTATCCCTTGTAGCATGTCTCTCTCCTGACAATACATACATTTATGCATTTTTTTTAATTTTTGGCAAAATAATTTTATAACTTCCATGATGAAAGCTACAACATTCTTGCTACATTTCTTGTATATTACTTCATGTATTTTTTTTCGTCGGTTGCTTGCAATGACTATATATGAATAAATGCTCAGACAATGAGACCTAAATATTCTTGGGGTCTAACTTCTTACTTTCATCCCAAATTTGATATAAATCATCAACCTTAGATCTTTGACATAATAATTCCATCAGTTTATATTTTGGAGTATAAGATTCACTCTTAATTCCGATTTGTATAAAAGAAATAACTCCTTNAAATATATATATATATATATATATATATATATATATATATATATACCGACCGAGGTAAGACAAAGCCCTAACAGAGCCTTGACGAAGCAGACGACATTACGACACACGCACTCGACGACGATGACGCTGTTTCCCACACTAGACAACGACGAATCGTCGTCTTCCGTCTCGCGCCAAACGACGACGAATGGCTTCAGCGTCTGCTCTGCGGTTTCGTCCTCTCCTCCTTTACGCCTTACAGCTTCTACGGTTATTTTCTGCGCAGATCGAGCTGCGGTCTCTGCTGAGCTACGACTTCGTGCCGTCTTCTGTCTTCTGCGCATTTGGTTCCTGCGCAGCTTTTCGGCTCGTCCTTTTTGCCTCTGTTCGAATTGCAGGGCTTTTTTCTTTGCTGTGATGGAGCTTCCTTCTTTTTCGTTTGAACCTGCTAAAATCTACTACTTTGCCCACGTAGTGGGTAATTCTCAAGGGGAGACAACGGTTATCTTCCGTTCAAGTTATAAGGAGCATCGTGATGGTACAGGTGACTGTCCCTTTATTAAGAATGCAAACATTAAAAGTGGGAAGATAACACTTTTTCTTCACGTCAGAAATTTCAACGCTGATTGACAAATTCAAATTTGCTCTTATTGGGAAATTTCAGTGGGGACACCCACATATGGAAATTACCAGAAAAGGTTTTGATGACCTCAAATTAACAGGAAAGTGGAAAGTGAAGCTCATAGATGGGAGACATGTATTGATTCAGTTAACCGTGCCTGAGGACTACACGCGGATTTTCACTAGAAAATATCTTAACATCGCTGGTAAACCTATGAAGCTACTCAAGTGATCTCCTAATTTCTACCCAAAACGTGAAACTCTCACTATACCGGTATGGTTTAGTTTACCTGGTCTCAAGCTACATTTTTTTCACCATCAGGTTCTCTATTCTATTGAGGTCATCCTTGGGGATCCCTTGAAGCTAGATCTACCTACTTTCAACCTAACCAGATCCTCGGTGGCCAGAATACTTGTGGAAAGAGATATTACTTTATATGATGTTACTGAAGTCTGGCTGGACACAACCCATAATGGTTGTTGGCAACAAATCGTCATGGAGAACAGACCCCATATTGTACGTACTATAAGATGTTTGGTCACGTCCTTGATAAATGCCACAAGTTTCATCCAAATTTGAAATCTAAGGTTCAAGTGAATAATGATAGTCTAACCGCACTGCTCTGGACATTTTAGTTCCACCTAGGGAGGATACTACCAGACAAGAGGTGTCTGTTGCCTCTGAGGACACTGCTATTACTGTTACTGTGGGTGATGTGATGTTGGCACCTTCAAACCCCATAGAAAACAATACTGATGGACTATTACCTACAAATGACAGTGTTCAGACTGATAATCAAGAGAACTTCGTAGCTCCACTTCTTTAGGAAGTATCCGGTATAGATGCAACTCATACTTCACATATAGTAGACACTATTGTGGGTACTACGGTTGATATTCCTTCTGCTTCAGCTCTACCACCTCATTAGATTGATTCTTCGGATGAGGAATGACAGGATATTCTAGGAGAAAGAAAAAGAATGGAGATTGACTCCAGCTCGGGAACATATTGAATGATACATTGGTTACTACTGCAATGACGATCATCTTACTAGCTTATTAGTTTGTTTTTTTCCTAGAACTAGAGGCAGAGACAATACCAAATTAGGTCGCTCTCTAGCCACCTGATACTATGTATTTCGACACTGTTATGCTTTTTTATTTAAATATCTAATGTATTTTTCTGTTTTTTCTAGTTTTGGAATCATTTGTGGTTTTTGAGTGGGTAGGGTGCCATGCTTTGGCCCTCCCACATATTGTATCTGTATATTTCTTTCTATTTAATATATTAGCCTTTTTGGGCTATATATATATATATATATATCAGTGGTGGAGTATGATGTGGCAAATAATTCCGCGATAATTGATTTTTTTTTCCGATAAGTTTCTGCATACGTGGCCATTAATGCTGATATTGCTAAAAAATAATTGAGCCAGAAAGATTCCTTTCTGAAATAATTACGCTGCAAATGTTCTACAGCTTGCTGCTATTATTTTTGGCGTCGAGTTTCTCCCTTATCCCTTGTAGTTTGTCTCTCTTCTGACAATACATACATTTATGTATTTTTTTTGTAATTTTTGGCAAAATAATTCTTTGACTTGCTGGCTGCTACAACATTCTTGCTAAGAATTAAGACCCAGTTTTTGTATATTACTTAATGTACTTTTTGCGCCGGTTGCTTGCAATGAATATATATGAATAAATGCTCAGAACAATGATAGAGCTAGATTTTCGTGGGCTCTAACTTCTTAGTTTCAACCCAAATTTGATATAAATCATCAACCTTAGATCTTTGACATAATAATTCTATCGGTTTCTATTTTAGAGTATAAGGTTCGCTGCTAATTCCGATTTATATAAAAGAAATAACTCCTCTTATTTCGGGGTAAGTTTTGTATAATTTAATATATATGTTCCAGTGCTTGACGACCTGGTGGAAAGTCTCCACAACATTAATTATTGGTTTTGGTATTTTTCTTAGAAGATTTTCATCTTCTAAATAAATCATACGAACAATGCCACATTTGTATAATTCAAAAATGAGTTTGGAGTCTGTATTTCCATAAATATAAACGACTTGGAATTTTTCAGCGGTGTGAAATTAATTTTGAGAATGAATTCTCTCCTTATAGAGAGATAATTGCTGCCATTGATCAACTGTTACTATTTTGCTCCTCATATAGCTAATTGATGTATTTTGCAATACATTAGCATAAATAGACATGTTATTTGAAGAAGTTCATACTTCTTTTGTAATATTATGATATGTAAAATGTTTTTTTTAGCATTTATTCTTATATAGTCATTCTAAGCAATCAAAGCGAAAAATACATGAAGTACTGTACAAGAAATGAGTCTTCATTCTTAGCAGAAATATTGTAGCTGCCAACAAGGAAGTCAAAGAATTAGTTTGCCAAAAATTAAAAAACAAAAATATTCATAAATGTATGTATTGTCAAAAGAGAAGCATGCTACAAGGGATAAGAGAGAAGCTCGATGCCAAAACTAATAACAGCCACCTGTAAAACATATAGAGCACAATTATTTCAGAAAGGAATCTTTCCAGCCCAATTATTTTTCAGCAATATCAACATTAATGACCACATAGGCCACGTATGCAGAAACTTATCGAAAAAGAAATCAATTGTCGCGGAATTATTTGCCACGTCATACTCCACTAGCTAAAAAAAAAATTTCGTACCAGCATTATTACTTGACCGACTGAATTGTATGAAGTAATCGTCAACCATGACGACATAAGAAACAAATTATCATCATCCATTCACTGAAGGTGAAAGCAGAGCGAAATTAGTGAGTTTCCTTCTTTTTTTCTTTTCTCCACTTCATCTCTTGTAATTTAATTGTGTCTGCTAGTGCGACTAAATAAAGTCTTCTTACTCCTATGTTTGTAAGTATTCTATGAAATATGTAATATTTTTATGTTGTTCTTATTGATTCTTTATGTCAATATTATGTTATTTTGTTTCCACTTCTTCTGGCTACGCTTAGTGTATGAAACGAACTAAAAGTGTGCTTTGCATCTCTGAAATGATTATATAGGGTTGTTGTCTGTTATAAATCTAAAAGATCTTGTGGAGCCTTAGTTTTATGTACAAAGCCACGGAGAATAGTATAATATGAACCAGAGATATTAAGGCCAAATCCCAGAATTGGAAGAAACGATGTAATATAATATTAAGATAACTTCTCATTAGGAAGCATGATGGACCCAAATATTTCATACCATACCGGAGAAAAAAGAGTGAGAAGAATTTGATAATAATGGAAAATAAAATAAATAAATCAACAAATTCTAAATAGTAACACAGCTATTGCAACTATTCTTGCCGAATGGTGTAACTTAGAAAGACTCTTTTAATCCATATATTCTTGGATGGACTAATTAAAAAAAAAAAATTTCAAGAGAATATTCAATGAGTTATTCGTATTAATGAAATTATTACAGTTGAAGAACCCTCTCTAGCTGAAAATAAAATAAAAGATTTAATTAATGTTCCAACAGGACATCAATTCATAGCTGGCTATTATTATCTTTAGCTTCGAGCTTCTCTTTTATCCCTTGTAGCATGTCTCTCTTCTGACAATACATACATTTATACATTTTTTTTAATTTTTGGCAAAATAATTCTTTAACTTCCATGCTGAAAGCTACAACATTCTTGCTAAGAAGGGAGACCCATTTCTTGTATATTACTTCATGTTTTTTTTGCGTCGGTTGCTTGCAATGACTATATATGAATAAATACTCAGACAATGATAGACCCAAATGTACTTGGGGTCTAACTTCTTAGTTTCATTTCAAATTTGATATAAATCAACCTTAGATCTTTGACATAATAATCCATCAGTTTATATTTTAGAGTATAAGATTCACTATTAATTCCGATTTGTATAAAAGAAANATATATATATATAAAGAAGAATGGAAGCACACCCTAGCTTGGAAACTTAATGGATGATACTTTAGTACTTTCGGGTAATGAAACGACACTCAGCAATTTGTTAGTTGGCTCTGTTCCCAGAACCAGAGGCAGAGGCAGGACCAAGCTGGCTCGTCCCTAATAACTTATTTTCTGCGAGTTTTGAATTTTAGAGTTTTATCTATGTCTATCTTTTTTAGGATGTTAGAGTCTGTGTATCGTATGGGTAGGGCATCTTTATTGGGTCCTCTCATATTATCTTTTCAATTTCAATAAAATTTGCCATTGGGCGCTTAAAAAAAATGTATATATATATATATATATATATATATACCAATCGAGGTAAGATAAAACCCTAGCAGAGCCTTGACGAAGCAGACGACATACGCACTCGACGACGACGACTCTACTTCCCTCACTCGACAACGACGATGAATCGTTGTCTTTCCTCTCGCGCCAAACGACGACAAATGGCTTTGGCGTCTGCTTCTGCTGTTTCGTCCTCTCCTTCGCGCCTTCCAGCTTCTACGGTTATTTTCTGCGCAATCGAGTTGCGGTCTCTGCTGAGCTACGACTTCGTGTCGTTTTCTGTCTTCTGCGCAGCTCTTCAGCTCGTCCTTTTTACCTCTGTTCGAATTGCAGGGCTTTTTTCTTTGCTGTGATGGAGCTTCCTTCTTCTTCGGTTGAACCTGGTAAAACCTCATGCTTTGCTCACGTGGTGGGTAATTCTCAAGGGAAGACGGCAGTTATCTTCCGTTCAAGTTATAAGGAGCATCGTGGTGGTACAAGTGACTGTCCCTTTATTAAGAATGCAAGCATTAAAAGTGGGAAGACACAACTTTTTCTCCATGTCAGAAATTTTAACGCTGACTCACAAATTCAAATTTGCTCTTATTGGAAAATTTCAGTGGGGACACCCACCTATGGAAATTACCAAAAAAAGTTTTGATGACCTCAAATTAACAGGAAAGTGGAAAGTGAGGCTCATGGATGGGAGACATGTATTGACTCAGTTAACCGTGCCTGAGGACTACACTCGGATTTTCTCCAGAAAATATCTTAACATCACTGGTAAACCTATGAAGCTACTCAAGTGGTCTCCTGATTTCTCCCCAAAACATGAAACTGCCATTGTACCGGTATAGTTTAGTTTACCTGGTCTCAAGCTGCATTTTTTCACCATCAGGTTCTCTATTCTATTGGGGTCGTTTTTAGGGATCCTTTGAAGCTAGATCTACCTACTTTCAATCTAAGCAGACTCTCGGTGGCCAAAATACTTGTGGAAATGTATATTACTTTACATGATGTTATTGAAGTCTGGCTGGACACAACCCATAATGGTTATTGGCAACAAATCATCATGGAGCACAGATCCCCATATTGTACCTACTGTCAGATGTTTGGTCATGTCCTTGATAAATGCCACAAGTTTCATCCAAATTTGATATCTAAGGTTCAAGTGAATAAGGATGGTCTAACCCAACTGTTCTGGACATTTTGGTTCCACCTGGGGAGGATACTACCAGACATGAGGTGTCTGTTGCGCCTGAGGACTCTTCTATGACACTGTTATTACTGTCACTATGGGTGATGTGATGTTGGCACTTTCAAACCCCATAAAAAACAATACTGATGGACTATTACCTACAAATGACAGTGTTCAGACTGATAATTAGAAGAACTTCGTAGCTCCACTTCTTCAGGAAGTATCAAGTGTAGAGGCAACTCATACTTCACATATAGTAGAAACTATTATGGGTACTACGGTTGATATTCCTTCTGCTTCAGCTCTACCACCTCATAGAATGATTCTTCAGATGAGGAATAACAGGTCTATTCCAGGAGGAAGAAGAAGAATGGAGATCGACTGCAGCTTAGAAACATATTGGATGATACATTGGTTACCACTGCAACGACGATCATCTTACTAGCTTATTAGCTTGCTCCTTCCCTAGAACTATNTAAGATAAAACCCTAGCAGAGCCTTGACGAAGCAGACGACATACGCACTCGACGACGACGACTCTACTTCCCGCACTCGACAACGACGACGAATCGTCGTCTTCCCTCTCGTGCCAAACGACGACGAATGGCTTTGGCGTCTGCTTCTGTGGTTTCGTCTTCTCCTTCGCGACATCCAGCTTCTACGGTTATTTTCCGCGCAGATCGAGTTGCGGTCTTTGTTGAGCTACGACTTCGTGCCGTCTTCTGTCTTCTGTGCATTCGGTTCCTGCGCAGCTCTTCGGCTCGTCCTTTTTACCTTCGTTTGAATTGCAGGGCTTTTTTCTTTGCTGTGATGGAGATTTCTTCTTCTTCGGTTGAACCTGGTAAAACCTTATACTTTGCTCACGTGGTGGGTAATTCTCAAGAGAAGACGGCGGTTATCTTCCGTTCAAGTTATAAGGAGCATCGTGATGGTACAAGTGACTGTCCTTTTATTAAGAATGCAAGCATTAAAAGTGGGAAGACAACACTTTTTCTCCATATCAGAAATTTTAATGCTGACTGACAAATTCAAATTTGCTCTTATTGGGAAATTTCAGTGGGGACACCCACCTATGGAAATTATGACCTCAAATTAACAGGAAAGTGGAAAGTGGGGCTCATGGATGGAGACATGTATTGATTCAGTTAACCGTGCCTGAATACTACACTCGGATTTTCTTCAGAAAATATCTTAACATCGCTGGTAAACCTATGAAGCTACTCATGTGGTCTCCTGATTTCTCCCCAAAACATGAAACTGCCACTGTACCAGTATGGTTTAGTTTACCTGGTCTCAAGCTGCATTTTTTCACCATCAGGTTCTCTATTCTATTGGGGCCATCCTTAGGGATCCTTTGAAGCTAGATCTACCTACTTTCAACCTAAGCAGACCCTCGGTGGCCAGAATACTTGTGGAAATGTATATTACTTTACATGATGTTATTGAAGTCTGGCTGGGCACAACCCATAATGGTTATTGACAACAAATCATCTTGGAGCACAGACCCCCATATTGTACCTACTGTAAGATGTTTGGTCATGTCCTTTATAAATGCCACAAGTTTCATCCAAATTTGAAATCTAAGGTTCAAGTGAATAAGGATGGTCTAACCCCACTGTTCTGGACATTTTAGTTCCACCTAGGGAGGATACTACAAGACATGAGGTGTCAGTTGCGCCTGAGGACTCCCTCATGACACTGCTATTACCGTTACTATGGGTGATGTGATGTTGACACTTTCAAACCCCATAAAAAACAATAATGATGGACTATTACCTACAAATGACAGTGTTCGGACTGATAATTAGGAGAACTTCGTAGCTCCACTTCTTCAGAAAGTATCCGGTGTAGAGGCAATTCATACTTCACATATAGTAGAACCTATTATGGGTACTACGGTTGATATTCCTTCTGCTTAAGCTCTACCACCTCATTAGAATGATTCTTCAGATGAGGAATAACAGGTCTATTCCAGGAGGAAGAAGAAGAATGGAGATTGACTGCAGCTTGGGAACATATTGGATGATACATTGGTTACTACTGCTATGGCGATCATCTTACTAGCTTATTAGCTTGCTCCTTCCCTAGAACTAGAGGCAGAGACAAGACCAAATTGGGTCTCTCTCTAGCCACCTGATACTATGTATTTCGACACTGTTATGCTTTTTTATTTAAGTATCTAATGTGTTTTTATGTTTTTTCTAGTTTTGGAACCATTTGTGATTTTTTAGTGGGCAGGGTGCAATGTTTGGGCCCTCTCATATATTGTATTTGTATCTTTTTTTCTATTTAATATATTAGCTTTTTGGGCTATATATATATATATATATATCAGCTGGTGGAGTATGATGTGACAAATAATTCCACGATAATTGATTTCTTTTTCGATAAGTTTCTGCATACATGGCCTACGTGGCCATTAATGCTAATATTGCTAAAAAATAATTGAGCCAGAAAGATTCCTTTATGAAATAATTGTGCTGCATATGTTTTACAGCTTGTTGCTATTATTTTTGGCGTCGAGTTTCTCTCTTACCCGTTATAGCCTGTCTCTCTTCTGACAATATATATGTTTATGTATTTTTTATTTTTTTATTTTTGGCATAATAATTCTTTGACTTGCTGGCTGCTACAATATTCTTGCTAAGAATTGAGACTCATTTTTTGTATATTACTTCATGTATTTTTTGCGCCGGTTACTTGTAATGAATATATATGAATAAATGCTTAGAACAATGATAGAGCCAGATTTTCGTTGGCTCAAACTTCTTAGTTTCAACCAAAATTTGATATAAATCATCAACCTTAGATCTTTGACATAATAATTATGTCGGTTTATATTTTAGAGTATAAGGTTCGCTGCTAATTCCGATTTATATAAAAGAAATAACTCTTCTTATTTTGGAGTAAGTTTTGTATAATTTAATATATATGTTCTAGTGTTTGACGACCTGGTGGAAAGTCTCCACAGCATCAATTATTGGTTTTGGTATTTTTCTTAGAAGATTTTCATCTTTTAAATAAATCATACGAACAATGTTACATTTGTATAATTCAGAATTGAGTTTGGAGTCTGTATTTCCATAAATACAAACGACTTGAAATTTTTTAGCGGTGTGAAATTAAATTTGAGAATGAATTCTCTCATTATAGAGAGATAATTGCTGCCATTGATCAACTATTACTATTATGCTCCTCATACAACTAATTGATGTATTTTGCAATACATTAGCATAAATAGACATCTTATTTGAAAAAGTTCATACTTCTTTTGTAATATCATGATATGTAAAATCTTGTTTTGAGCATTTATTCTTAAATAGTCATTCTAAGCAACCTAAGCGAAAAATACATGAAGTACTGTATAAGAAATGAGTCTCCATTCTTAGCAGGAATATTGTAGCTGCCAACAAGGAAGTCAAAGAATTAGTTTGACAAAAATTAAAAAACAAAAATATTCATAAATGTATGTTTTGTCATAAGAGAAACATGCTACAAGAGATAAGAGAGAAGCTCGATGCCAAAACTAATAATAGCCACCTGTAAAACATATAGAACACAATTATTTCAGAAAGGAATCATTCCAGCCCAATTATTTTTCAGAAATATCAACATTAATGGCCACATAGGCCACGTATGCAGAAACTTATTGAAAAAGAAATCAATTATCGCGGAATTATTTGCCACGTCATACTCCACCAGCTAAAAAAAAATCGTACCAGCATTATTACTTGACCGATTGAATTGTTGGAAGTAATCGTCAGGCATGACGACATAAGAAACAAATTATCGTCATCCATTCGCTGAAGGTGAAAGCAGAGCGAAATTAGTGAATTTCCTTCTTTTTTTCTTTTCTCCACTTCATCTCTAGTAATTTAATTGTGTCTGCTAGTGCAACTAAATAAAGTCTTCTTACTCCTATGTTTGTAAGTATGCTATAAAATATGTAATATTTTTATGTTGTTCTTATTGATTCTTTATGTCAATATTATGTTATTTTGTTTCCACTTACTCTGGCTACGCTTAGTGTAGGAAACGAACTAAAGGTGTGTTTTGCATCTCTGAAATGATTATGTAGGGTTGTTGTCTGTTATAAATCTAAAAGATTTTGTGGAGCCTTAGTTTTCTGTACAAAGCCACGGAGAAGAGTATGATATGAACCGGATATATTAAGGTTAAATCCTAAAATTGGAAGAAACGATGTAATATAATATTAAGATAATCTCTCACTAGGAAGCATGATGGACTCGAATATTTCATACCATACCAGAGACGAAAGAGTGAGAAGAATTTAATAATAATGGAAAATAAAATAAATAAATCAACAAATTCTAAATAGTATCAGAACTATTGCAACTATTTTTGCTGAAAGGTGTAACTTAGAAAGACTCTTTTAATCCAGATATTCTTGGATGGACTNTAGCTGCCAACAAGGAAGTCAAAGAATTAGTTTGCCAAAAATTAAAAAACAAAAATATTCATAAATGTATGTTTTGTCAGAAGAGAAACATGCTATAAGGGATAAGAGAGAAGCTTGATGCCAAAACTAATAATAGCCACCTGTAAAACATATAGAACACAATTATTTCAGAAAGGAATCTTTCCAACCCAATTATTTTTCAGCAATATCAACATTAATGGCCACATAGGCCACGTATGCAGAAACTTATTGAAAAAGAAATCAATTATCGCGGAATTATTTGCCACATCATACTCCACCAGCTAAAAAAAAAAATTCGTACCAGCATTATTACTCGAACGATTGAATTGTTGGAAGTAATCGTCAGGCATGACGACATAAGAATTAAATTATCATCATCCATTCGCTGAAGGTGAAAGCAGAGCAAAATTAGTGAGTTTCCTTCTTTTTTCTTTTCTCCACTTCATCTCTTGTAATTTAATTGTGTCTGCTACTGCAACTAAATAAAGTCTTCTTACTCCTATGTTTGTAAGTATGCTATGAAATATGTAATATTTTTATGTTGTTTTTATTGATTCTTTATGTCAATATTATGTTATTTTGTTTCCACTTATTCTGGCTACGCTTAGTGTAGGAAACGAACTAAAGGTGTGCTTTGCATCTCTGAAATGATTATATAGGGTTGTTGTCTGTTATAAATCTTGTGGAGCCTTAGTTTTCTGTACAAAGCCACGGAGAACATTATAATATGAACCAGAGATATTAAGGTCAAATCCTAGAATTGGAAGAAACGATGTAATATAATATTAAGATAACCTTTCACTAGGAAGCATGATGGACCCGAATATTTCATACCATACCAGAGACGAAAGAGTGAGAAGAATTTAATAATAATTGAAAATAAAATAAATAAATCAACAAATTCTAAATAATATCACAACTATTGCAACTATTTTTGCCGAATGGTGTAACTTAGAAAGACTCTTTTAATCCAGATATTCTTGGATGGACAAATCAAAATAAATATAATTCTCAAGAGAATATTCAAGAAGTTATTCGTATTAATGAAATTATTACAGTTGAAAAACCCTCTCTAACTTAATATGAAATAAAAGATTTAATTAATGTTCTAACAGGACATCAATTCATAGCTGACTGTTAGTATCTTTAGCTTTGAGCTTCTCTTTTATCCCTTGTAGCATGTCTCTCTCCTGACAATACATACATTTATGCATTTTTTTTTTAATTATTGGCAAAATAATTCTATAACTTCCATGCTGAAAGCTACAACATTCTTGCTAAGAAGGGAGACCCATTTCTTGTATATTACTTCATGTATTTTTTGCGTCGGTTGCTTGCAATGACTATATATGAATAAATGCTTAGACAATGATAGACCTAAATATTCTTGGGGTCTAACTTCTTAGTTTCATCCCAAATTTGATATAAATCATCAACCTTAGATATTTGACATAATAATTCCATCAGTTTATATTTTGGAGTATAAGATTCACTATTAGTTCCGATTTGTATAAAAGAAATAACTCCTTCCCTTATTTCGGGATAAGTTTGGCATATATATATATATATATATATATATATGTTCTACTGTTTGACGATCCGTGGAAAGTCTCCACGACACAAATTATTGGTTTTTGGTAATTCTCTTAGAAGATTTTCATCTTCTAAATAAATCATGCGAACAAAGCCACATTTATATAATTTAAAAATGAGTTTGAAATCCGTATTTCCATAAATATAAATGACTTGGAATTTTCTAGGCCTGTGAAAGTAAATTTGAGAATTAATTCTTATCTCATAGAGAGATAATTGCTGCAATTGATCACCTATTTCTATTATGCTCTTCATAGAGCTAATTAATGCATTTTGCAATACATTAGGATAAGTAGGCATATTATTTGAAGTTCATACTTCTTCTGTAATACCATGATTTGTAAAATCTTGTAATTCAGTATTTGAAGAGTTAGCTACTTCTTTAATAAGAGAAGATGTTTCTTTTGTAATTCTGAGATTTGCAAAATATCTTTTGTTTTTTGTAAATGAGATATTTAAGGCAATTCATCATCTTAGATTTTTCCAGTCAGAAAATATTTTACTTTCAGTAATTCTTTTAGATTGTTGCCGCCATAGCAATCTAACTTTCTAATTTTTCGGTTTGTAATTCAAGAATTTCTAAATAATTATTTAATTCGGGATTAGACTTGTCATCAGTCTCACCAGCTATGTCATAAATCTCCATACTTTCAATATATGTATTTATTTCTTGTATAATTCATGAGTTAGAGTGTCAGCAAAAGTATTTTTATTACACTCGATATATTTTATATTAAAAGTATAAGAAGAAAACCAACTTTGTCATCTAATTAGTCTTTTATAAGGCAGTGAGTCTTCTATTTTTTGTTTGATAAATGAAATAGAAGTCTTATGGTCTGTTCTAACTAGAAGTCTCATTTAGAAATATTTCAAATTTATTTATTGCTTTTTTAATTGCTAGTAATTCTTTTTTATTAATATAGTAATTTTGTTTTGTAGTTGTGTACGTATCTGAGCTGTATCTGCACAAAAGTTCAGTACCATTACGTCGAACTTTTAAAATTGCTCCCCATGCTAACTTAGAGCTGCGTGTTCTATAATTAAATAATCACCAGAGACAATTAAATGTAATTAAGAAGATTTTTACATAGATCTTTGATCTGCTGTAAACTTTTTTGATCATTTTCATCTCAAATCCAAACCATATTTTTTCGTAACTTCTTTTCTAATAGAGCTCGTAGTTCTGCGTGATTTTTAATGAATGCTTTGGCGTAATTAATATAACATAAAAATCGCTGTAGATCTTTTTGATTAATAATATGCTTAAAATAATCGATTTTTGATAAAATATGTTCTTGTAACTCTATTGCTCCTTTATCTATACTAAGTCATGNAAGATTTTCTGCTTCTTATAAATAGGCAGAAATTATACCCATGAGGATCATCCCAAAACCCAGCTCCTTTCTATAGCAATTAAGTTCTTTGTTTTTTTTTTCTTTCACCTAGAAGTAGAGAGAGAGGAGAGAAAGGAGGAGAGAAAGAGAAGGTAGAGAGAGAGAGAGAGTGTGTGTGTGTGTGAGAGAGAGAAATATAAATTTCTTGTAAATATCGAAACGCTCGACAGTGTAATTCCTTGAAGTAATAAAATCTTCTGCAACTCCGTGGATGTAGGCAATTTGTTGAACCACGTAAATCTGTGTTTCTGTTATTTTAGTGCAAATTTCTCATTCCATTTTTCGCTTTATTACCGTCTTTTTCAAGTCAAGTAGTACTTGGTATACTGTTATCCATTGTGGTTCTGCCAACTCAGTATTTGAAATTTGAAGTAATGCTTCCTTATATTTAAGTAAGATTTACATACATACCACTCAATCCCTATGTATAAATGTGATATGAAAAATTTGGGTTGTATAAATGTGAAAAGCAAAATTTTAGTGTTAGATATGGAAATACATAGGAATTGGGTGGTATGTATGGAAATGCCCCTTAAATTTCTTCTTTCAAAACCTGAAAGCAAACATTTGATTGATTTTTTTTTTTCTCTTTTTTTGTAGGATGCCAATTACAGTTTATATTCATGATGATGAAGCTGGCGGTCTGATAGCCATTGCTGAGTACGGTCAAGAATATGGGAAGGAGGATCCAATTCGAGTTCTTTATCATGGCTTTGGCCATTATGAAGCACTACAAATTCCAGGGAGAAAGCCTACAAATTCAAGGCTTTAGTTTAGTTTAATTACTCCGAGGGGACACCGAACAGTTACTCTTCATGCTGCATGTGATCAAATGCATCGACTGAACGGAATGCAAGCAATAAAATGAAGTATAAGACGAGCTTCAAAGCTTAGAATATGTGATATTTTCCTGTAAAATGTTAAATTTCATTTCTTGTTGGTACGGTTCTTTTTTTTTTAAACACCTTACAAATGAAGATTAAATAATTCCATGAAATTTGTTATGCAGATTTTCTATATTCTTAATAAAATTCTCGAGTTCTATGGAAGTTATGATTTTTTTTTTATTCTTTTTATTTGCTGTTATATTATTTGTCAATCCAAGTATGTTCTACACATTGACGTTTTAAGTTCACTTCTGTAGAAGATTATGATAGTATTTTGGGAGGAGGACCATAGTTCTTCAATGGCAAACCATTTATTGTCAACAAATGGACTCCTTTGTATCAACATGTTTGAGAAAATTTCTTAGAAATCTTTACATGAATTAAGCTCCCTAACTTGCCATTATGCCTCCGGTTTGAAGTGAAATTTTTAAAATTGCTGGCAAAATTAGAATCTCATTAGATGGATACTCTTTCTAGTAAGGGATTGAGATTAACAATTGTAAAAGTCAATATTAAGATCCATACTAAATCTACTTTATCATATTCTATAACAGTTTCAGTAAATTGCAAGGATGTTGCCCAACCAGCTATCTATGAATGGAAACCAAATTCTTGTAAAACATGCAACACATTCGTTCATGACAAATCATCTTGCCCCGAAGCCCCCTCTTTACTCCCTCCTCCTGTCTTCCCTCTTAATAGAGGCAAAAGTCATTCCAGAATGAATTCTGAAAATCACCCACCGGAAGATGAAGTTCTAACAGAATTTTATCTCTTCCTCTTAAGCCTACATCTAACTCCCTCCCTCCCCCTAATCTTCTCACGACCACCCTAACCCCTGACCTCAATGTTCCTCCCCTCACCGGCTCATAGCAAAAGATAATAACTCTCCTTCTTTCCCACCTAAAGAGCCTCCCACTTTCCCCCAACCTGTGCTTATTCCTACCCGCGACTGTTATGTCCCTTTCTATGATATTGGAATCACTCATTGCAGGAGACTTATTAAAGACCACAAACTTGACTTGTTCGAAACAAAGCTCTCACCCTGCTCCCTCTCTAACCTTTCTCAGTGAGGCACCTCTCCATCTTCCCTGATGTGCATTATGTTCATAATTTCAATTCTTCTCAGAATGGGTGTATTTGGGTCAAATGGAACCCTACAACTATCAATTTTAATGCTTTGGACTATCAACAACGATACATTCATGGTTATATCTCTTTATCCTCTTCTATTAACTTTCTCATTACATTCATATATGCAAATAGAAATGATCTTTAGCAAACCTTCTTTTCCTCGGCCACTTCTATTCTCTGGCTTGGATTGAATTTGGGAATTTTAACTGCATTTTGAAAACAAAAGAAAAGGTGAAGCATTCCATCTATTCCCAGTAAATTAGAATATATCAAGAGCTGCATATCTAAGGTAGGTCGTATGAAACTTTCTAATCATGGCGTAGCTTTGTTGGTTCAATCGAAAAACTCATAACCCTATTTGATGTATCTTGGACAAGGCATTTAGGAATAATTGTTGGTTTTCATCTTTCCAGTTGTCTAGCTATAACATCATGGAGCTTTTCCTTTAGACCACTCACCCCTCATTCTCTCTTTGGGGAACTAACTTCATTTCCAATTGCATATTTGAATACAAAAATTATTAGAGCCACATCCCAAATTACAAAAACATCAACAGATTGAACACTCCTAAAATGTTATTTGCTTTACATAACATATTGAAAATTGTTAAAAATGTTATAAGAGAGTCCCACTAGAACTCCTTTAATTACATCTCTAAAATCACTATTGATATTAAAAGTATCAATATAAAAAATCCATTCACATTTGGATTTGAACACTCCTGATAAATACATCTTCTCTGACGCTCTTAATACTAAAAAAAGCTTTATGAATTTCTCTCTTATGAGACAAAGTGGATCAAACAAAGAATTAAGTCTGCTTGCTATCCAAGGGTGAGGATGACAAAGTTTCTTTATCAAAAAATTAAATGCATGAGAACTAGGAATTTCGTTAAAGTGATTTACTTAAATGTTATTTCTCTTAACTCCCAGTTGAAAATTATGGTTGAATCCATGAACTATTTTTCTACTCTTCTTAATCGTGATAATTCTACTTCTTAACACCCCTCATTTGAACTCCCCACTAAAAAAAATCGTTCTCCAGTTGATTATGTTTCTCACAACAGATTTTTTTTTGACATTGACATTAAAAATACCTTTTTTTTATATATATTCTAATACAATCCTATGCTTTGATAAATTTTCATCCATTTTTTTTTAATATTATTGCAACTTAATTGGGATTGGTTATATTGATGCTATCAGATTTTTTTCTTCTCCTCCTAACTTCCTAATAGGCAGACTGCTCCGACTCTGATTCCTAAAAGTTCTCAAGCCAAGAAACTCAATGACGGTATATCACTTTCTCACAACATTTTATATAAGGTTAACACAAAGCTTTTAGTTGATAGAATCAAGTTTCTTTTGCCTAAAATTGTATATCATATGCTGGCAACCTTTGTGTTTGACATAGATATAGTTGACCCTCCCATCCATTTACAATGCTCCCTTAGACTACATCAATTCCATCATCAAGAGAAAAATTTCCAAATATGGGACCCCTTGTGTTCTGATGGGAAAGTATATTATACTCATAAAGATGTTTATAACTACCTTTAGAGCATTAGAGCGACCAACTTTGGTTCAATGGAAATTCTCTGAAATATGTTGTTTTTACTCGGAAAATTCTTATAAAGGGCTTATCTACTATGGATAACTTAAATGCTAAAGGCTTCAATTTGCTTAGTATTTATATTTTCTATAAAAATTGCTCTGAAAAAACATGCTCATCTCTTTTTTGAGCGCCCTTTTATGTTTTATATTCTCAAAAATGAAAAATATATGGGTTCATTCTTCCTTAATGACTAGAATCTTCATCAATATTTTGTTCATGAAACTACGATTAAATGTAAAGTTACAAGACTTTTCTCTCTTCTTGTAATTTAAGTAATTTCTCATCATTAATGGTCGGAAAGAAATTCTAGAATTTTCATAAATGAATCTACAAATGTTAATATTGTTCTCAATATATTAAATATGCTATCAAATGTAAAATCAAAAATTGGAAATGCAAAGATGATATTCTCTATCAAATTACATCCGTGTACTATTTGTAATGTGAGTAGCTTTGGATTATGACCACTTCAAAAGTTGATCCCTATGATGAATTCCCTTATACTGCCCCTGATTTTTATTATGAGGATTCTATGATTGATTATACAGAGCTTAATTTCTCTGATGTTAGTTCTAGATATATTTATGTTGAACCTTAAGGCATATTATGATTGCTAGTATAAAGAGACAACCTGCTACAACTTTGAATTAGATTTTTCTCTGTCTTGTGTGAATTTTTATTCAATTGTTTCCTATTAGTGTCGTAGAGATTTCTGGCCGCAACACTTTCAATCAATTTTGTGTTCTTTTATTGTAATGCTGTATTTATTTGATGGGGACTGCTTAGATGATATGGAAGAATTTTTCTGTTCTTTATGTGAATTTTGTTGCTCCCACTTTAAATGAACTCTCTGGTATCTCCACTTTGTAAGAATCTTCTCAAGGTTGTAATTTGGATGATTTCATATCATCCATGAGCTGCTCCACTTCTTTCAGAAGGTTCAACTAATTGTTTTCAATATTTTTCAATCTACTTCATCCTCTGGGGTTTGGTAGGAACAGGAGAAACTATTCTCTTTACATTTTACTCTTTCATGGACTTTTTGTTAGTTTCTCCTCTATTGCCTTCCGTTGGCTCACATGGAGGGTTCTCAAAAGATTTTTTCTTAGAAGGGATTCAACGAGTCTATTATTTTGTACTGGATGAAATTCTTTACATTCTTAAAATATTTGATTTTTCATAGAACAATGATGGAAAATTATACCACCTACTGTGGGGCTCAATCAGCTTACTTTATACGTCAATTTGTGTCTTGGATATCTTCTCTTCTTGAGCAGATACACCTTGTTCTTAAGGTTGTATGAATTGTCTTGCTGAACATACATTTTGACTTTATGGTTAGCCAGGATGGAGCCCGTCCATAGATATTGTTACTTCAGTTTGAGCTCTCATATGCTCAGGATAGATTTATTTTGTTTAGCTTTATCACCTTTTTTTGGTAATCTGCTACAAAGTATCTCCAAGCTTTGGAAACTAAAATGTGTGGTCGATCTTATCTCACTAACATAAGGGCTTTTCTATTTAACTTTTCTTGTGTTGAAGATCTTAGTATAACTTTGGAATGAGGTCATTGGTTTCTTAATGGAAAGCCGTTTATTTTTTAAAAATGGACCCCTCTTATTCAGCTTGTCAAAGAAAATTTCAATGAAGTTTTAATCTGCATTAAACTAATAAATCTATCTTTTTTTCTTTTTGTCCGGAAAAGGGATCTCAGATATTGTGAGCAAGATTTCTTTGACACTTGTTATAGACATGCTCGCTGCTAAGGGAACTAGACTAACCTTTGCTAGAGTTAGTGTCAAGATTCATACTAAGTTAGTCCTACCTAACTCTATTACCATCTATGTTAATGGTAAAGACATTGTTTAACCTATCTTATATGATGGAAACCTAACTCGTTCCAAACTTGCAACACATTTGCACATGACTAAGCTTCTGTCCTATATCCCTCAATTTCCACCTCACCCCATTCTCCCCCTAAATAGTGTCAGAAGTCACTCCAGGAGTACTTCAGCAGCTCTAAACTCCAAAATTCTGAGCTCTATTTGACCTAATACATCCACCATCAATCCCTTCCTTCCTACCCCACCAAATCCTCCCATCCCACTTTCTCTTACTCCCACTCCTGATCTAAATGACCCCATAACAAATGTTGACCACAGTAACTCCCATTCTTCCTCTTCCACTCAAAAAGAGCTTATTCCCTCCAACAAAATTTCTTCAAATCCTACTTTGGACAATCCAACTCCCCAGTTAGAAAGACTTCTTCATCCCAGGATATCATCATTCCCCTTCCACCCAATTGCATCCCAACTATCACCCTTTTAGTTTATCACATTCTAACTCACTCCACTCTTCTTTTCCCAACCCCCACCTGCCAAAACCAAGAAAGGCAGACCCGAGGTTAGTGCTCACCCCTCTCAACCTTAACCAACCCTTGTTCTACCCCAATATTAATGTTTGGAATGTTCATGTATTTAACTGGACATCATGATCACTAATGGACGCATTTTTGCTAGAGACTAGAAATTGGACCTTTTTTTATTTATCTTCCCATTCTCTATTAGACTCTCACTCTACAAATAGATATTCTATCCCTTCTAATGGGCAATCTGTCCACAATTTCAATCTAGCTCATAATTGACGTATTTGGGTTAAATGGAACTCGACCTCTATAGATTTTAAAGCTTTTAACATACAACCTTGTTACATCGATGGATGTGTTTACATTTCCCCTTCCTTGAGCTTTCTCATTACAATAATTTATGTTAATTAATGTGATAGAAGGAAAATTTTTTGGCAAGCCCTTTCTTCCCTGGGTTCGGGTATTTCAGCCCCCTAGATTGTGCTTGGTGATTTCAATACCATTTTGAATAATAAAGATAAGATTGGTGGAATCCCTCCTACCCCTAGCAAAATGGTCAATTTTAGCAACTTTATCCCTCAAAATGGTTTTTTAGAGCTTACAAATCATGGGCATGCCTTCAGCTGGTTTAATCAGCAGATTGACAATCTTATTTCTTGTCTCTTGGATAGGGCTTTTGGAAATGGAACTTGGATCTCTTCTTTTCAATTTTCTAGATATAAAGTTATGGAATTTTACCTCTAATCATTCTCCTATTCTCCTTTCTCTCGGTACTACCTTTACTCCAAAGTGCAGATTTCAATATAAATGTTATTGGGATTCCATATCATAAATTAAGGAAATTGTTAAAGAAGCGTGGCTTATTCCTACTCAAGGGGACCCACTTTTTTCTCTATGGAACCGGCTAAGAAACATCAAGAAAGTCATAAAGAAGTCTAAATGATGCTCTTTCAAGTCCATCTCCAACCTGATATCTGAAAATAAAACTTCTTTGCACCATGTTCAGACTCTTCTTGATCATGCACCTCTGAACAAAAACCTACTTTCTGATGTTTCAAAGAAAAAATATATGTTATCTAATGCTTTATTTATGGAAGCAAAGTGGATCAAACAATTTAGGTGTAGGAGAACAAGGAATCTCATTAAAGAATTATCAATAAATGCAGTCATTATGGATACTCAACAAGCTATTGTGGAGGAATCTATCAAATATTATAAAGAGCGTCTAAATAAGTCACATTCTTATTCTTATTATTCTGCTACTACTACTCCTTTTGTTAGATCTTTTTTTGCAATATTGCTTCAAATCTTGTTAGAGGTTTTACTGAGATGGAGATTAAAGGGAATTTTTTGCCATTGTATCTGATAAAAGCCCAGATCCTGATGGTTTCTCTTCAAATTTTTTCAAGGATTTCTAGGATGTTATTGGGCCTTCTTGTATTGATGCTCTAAATCACTTTTTTGCCTCCTCGCAACTCCCTAACAGGATTAAACATATTGTATTGATTCTTATCCAAAAAAACTCTCACACTAAAAGTCTAAATGACTACAAAACTATAGCCTTATGCAATACTCTTTATAAGGCCATCGCTAAGCTTCTTACAAATCTTCTCAAGTCTATTTTTCCCAGCATAATTCACCCTGTGTGAGTTGTTTTTATTTTTTGTTGGGATATAGCTGACAATATCATTATTGCTAGTGAGATTTTTCGTGGTTTCAATTCTTCCAATTATTCTAAGCTTTTATGTGCTAAAATAGACATAAAAAAGGCTTTTGATTCAGTTAACATGAATTTTCCTTATAATAGAATGCATACTTTAGAATTTTCAACCAAGTTTGTTAGTTGGATCAAAGCTTGCGCAAATGATATTCATTTCTCTATAATTATAAATAGTGTGATCCATGGATTCTTTCCTTCTTCTTCTAGTTTGAGACAGAGGTGTCCCCTTTCTCCATAATTGTTCACTATTGTTATGGATTTATTTTCAAACTTGTTAAATTATAATTAGGATTCCACCGTGTCTGATGATCTCACTCGTAATATAAATCACCTAATATATGCTAACAACCTCTTAGTCATTGTCAAAGAATCTACTTTATATGTGGATGGGTTAAATAAAACTCTTGTCGTGTTTAGGATGTCTCCTTTCTTCATGCTAAAAATGTCAAATCTTTCATATTATTTCCAAAGTGGTCTATTTTACAGAGAATGTGCAATTTTGTGGGACTTTGGATTTTTCAGAAAAGCATCTAACATAGAAATATCTTGGCGTCATAATTCACTCCTCTTGACTCACTGCTTAAAAATACATTCTCATCCTTAACAAAACTAATGAAATTTTGAGCGGGTGGAAACAAAGAGTGTTGTCCTTTGCGGGAGATCTCATTAGAAACACTATTTGAAGCTTTTTACACTGTTGGTTCAAATCCTCAACCTTACCTAAAGGTTTAAAGAAAAAATTAACTTCTCTCATCAACAAATTTCTCCATTATGGAATCTCTAATAGTAAAATTCACACCATATCCTGGAACAATACAACTAAACCCAATCATTGTGAAGATTTGGGTCTCCTGAACCTGGATACGTTTGATTTGATAAGCAAAGCTAAATTTATTTGAAGGATGTACAAATCTGGAAATGTTCTCTATAGATAGTCTTTCAACCATTATGGTTCCATTTTCTGTCTTTTGGAGAGGAAAAGCTCTGTTTTTTTGAAAAATTTTGAAAAACATTTATATAAGATTAAGAAGTTGATTCAGTTTTAAAGTGCTTCCACAAAGTATTCTCTCCTTCTTCTTTGATCCTTGGATGAATGGGCTATCAGTTTATGGGAAGTTTGGTGCCAATGTTTTCACTGGATTTGGTTGAACTAAAAACACTGTTGTTGTTGATTTTCTTAACAAAAATTGATGGTCTCTCCCCTTAAATTACTCTGCTCCACTACATTGCATTCTCTCTATTCTTAAAACTCCTACATTCGAATATCAGAATGCTTGCCAATGGTAAGGAAAAAACATATTTAGCCTTCAAGAATTTTATAAGTTTCTCTATGAAAACTCTCTCATCTTGCATTGGAGTAAGATGTTTTAGTTTAAGGGCTACTCCCTTAAATATTGTACTTTGCTTGGAAGGTAAGTTTAAGTGGTTTACTTACTATGCATAAACTCGTTGTTATTGGAATTAAAGTGTCTGATGTTTGCATTCTCTGTAAGAGTTGTAATGAGAGCCACTCAAATCTATTCTTTGAATGCCAATTCTCTTTCTATATTCTATAAAATGCAACCACTTCGAGCTCTTTTTTCACTTTGGCAGTACCCTCGCTTAATATTTTTTGCAGAGATTCTGTTGGATGTAAAATTTTAAAGTCATTTTCATTGCTTGCGGTTTGTGTTGGGGCACATCAAATATGGCTTAAATGAAATGCTAGGAATTTCATAAATGAATTATCTTATGAGGACTTTACTCTGACTACTATAAAAAATGTTATCAAGTACAAGAGCAGAAAGTGGAAGTTCAAGCTTGATACTCCACCTTACATCACCTCCCTTTATATGCTAACACATTTTTCTTCTATGGTTGTTGGTTATTTTTAGTCACTTCCTCACTTGGCTCCTCACTTAAGATAGACTTCACTTTCATACTAGCTTTGGGAAAAATTTTTGAAGACTTGGTGATTTTTGGTGGCAACGCATTATCTTGAATGGCTTTTGCCTCAAGGCTGCATTTTTGGACACTTTGGTTTTGCTCTAGATGGTTTTTCATTTTGCTTTTTTGGGTCTTTTTGGGAGAGTTGTGATGAATCTACAACACTTATTATGGTCTAGCATCAACTTTTGCTTGTCGGATGTTAGCATCGCAGCTTTGGAAGACTATATTATCTCAGCTATCCTTTTTGTTGAACAAAACCACACTGCTCTTTTCCATCGGTTGTTGCCTTTGGAACATTCACTGCGTCTTTTCATAGATCCTGCTATAAAATCTCAGCTCAATTTTTGATCCTACGGAACTTTTTCTTCACTCCTACTTTTATTCTCTTACAGCTCATTTGTTTTGTTCATGAGTCATCTGATCTTTTTTTTTTATAATTTATTTTTTTTTATTAATTAAAGAATCCGGGCGTAGCCCTCAGAGTTCCCAAAAAAAAAAACAAATTTCTTAAGTATATATATACTTCACACCTAAGCCTTCATATTTACACAACATTCAAAATTTCAACATGGAATAAAAAAGAAAACTTATAACTTCCAAAAGTGAAACACATTTTCATTTAAAAAACCAAAATGTTGTGTATATAAATATATAAATTTTAAGTGTGAAATTTACAAATAAATAAGAATTGTTTGCTACATGCGTAAATTTTCCTAAAAACACGTTAATATCTTATTAGATCTAACTGAGGCATCCAAATAAACCACTAAGAAAAACATCTTGCAAATGTTAACGCCACCCAATACTATTATTTCGTTTTAATAGCGAACCATCCTCCGAACGAAACATGCAATCAAGCTGAACCATTTGTCTCAAAATGTTGATGAGGTGCATCTAAAGAAATGTTTCATTTTTATTTTTTATAGATAGCAGATGGTTATCATACCAAGAATGCATGATATGAGTTTAGAACCTGTTCAGTGCGAATAAAGTATCTCTGCTTGATCAACTGTCAGCTTACAATTAAAGCATGTAATATGGTTAAGAATTAAGATCTTAAAGCATAATACCACATACATAATCACTAAAGAAAATGAAATTGCAAAAGTTAAAATCTTCTTCTTTCTAGAGATTGATTCGGAATAAGAAGACATTTGATTTGAATTTCAAATACGCAGGTAATTTTTTTCCTAAAAAAACAAAGCTGCGTAGATTCTAAGAAGAGATGTAGACACAAATAATAACTAGGAAAGAAAACTTGGACTGCAAGAACTTCAAACTCCAAGAGAGACAGCCGGATGGAAATGAGTACCGGGCATGCCATAAATATCAGCTGCATTCCCTAGAATGAAAAAGAAATGCATAAATTATTATTAAGCGTCCAAGCCTGCAAAAAATTTTAAAAAAAAACTATTAAAGCTGACACAAGCTTTGAAAAAGCTACTCAAACTTCACGTGCATGCAGACAATCTATCTAATGGTTTCATAAGATTAATGGTTATCATCCAAAGATGAGTCCCGGGAGTGAAGTCATTACAGTTAATTGCGGAGCTCAATAAAATAATGTCACGTAGATGTGACAGAAAAAAAATTGACCTGGTGACATAGGAGAATATTTCTTTCCCCGGTGTTATTATGTGTTATTCATGTGTTATTGTATGTTATTTAGGTGTTATTGTGTTCTGGGAATATTCTCAGTCTTATAATAACGCAATAACATATCAATAACGCTTGAATAATACACAATAACACATGAATAACATACAATACACCCGAATAACACGGGATGAATATTTCTTTACGTTAACGGAGAGATTTTTTTCTGTAACCCTCACGTGGCATGATTTTATTGGACTACTCACTTAACTCTACGTGCGAAGTCCTAATGCAATATTTACTCCTTGTGATTGGCCGGTCCAAAATTCAAAATAATAATAATAATAATAATAATAATAATAATAATAATAGGCCAAAAACTTTTTGTATCATTGCATCAATCTCTTAGCTCTTATCCAAATACATCATCTTCTTATTTTATGTCCTTTAGAGTGCTCCTTTAGTTTTATTCGGCAATACTAACAAACAAAACTTCAATTCTACCGATATTTATCGATTATATGAAAACAGCTGTCCTGAATTCAAAAACAAGTGGAGAAAAAATAAGGGCTCGTGTATTTATATCTTTGGTGCTTTAAATCTATGCATGAAAATATGAATTTCATGTGATATTAAAGATTTGAGTGATGTATGTGCAAATATAAAACCTTGCGTTTTAAAAAGAAGATGGGTGAATTTACTAATGTATTTACAACTTTAGTGTTTTAAACTTATGCATGAAAAGATAAATTTGATGTGATATTAAAGATTTAATTGGAGATCACTAAAAAATCAATTTTAAGTGATGTTTATAACANGATTTTTAACAATTTAGTGACTGTTATTTAATGCTTATCTTGCTTATATTTTGTAGTCAGAGCTCCTGATGCAATATTTATGCTAANACTACAAGGCTACAAAGATTTGTAATCAATTAAAATTATTAATTAAAAAAATAAAAAAAATATATTAAATTATATTTAAATGAAGTTTTAATATAAACAATAAGAGTTAAATCTTGCCCCAACCCATAATATCGTACGTCTGCATTATTAGGTCTGTCAAAACACTCTTTGTTCGCGAACAACTCGTGTTCGGCTTGCTAAGCAAATGAAACAAACACAAACATACTTTTTGTGTTCGAAATATAAACGAGCAAAACACTGAGAGTGGTTTTTTTACGAGCCTAACATAAGCTGGCTCATTTGCACCCCCAAGCGGGAGGGTTATTTCGTGAACTGAGCAGGAATAGGTAAAATTATAATGTTATTTTTTTATTATTTTATTTTAGGGGTCAACAATATCGTATACATCACTATTAATCAAGTTAAAATGGTTTTCGCATAACTATTATGTGATGGAAAAGACGCTACTTTTCCCAATTTTGCATCTTGACCTATCAAATGAAAAATGGGATGAAAACAATTCTTTATTACCCAACAGGGCAAAGGATGAGATACAACAATAAAACCTGTGTATGATCTAAGCATTTGTGCAATACGTTGTTTTTTTTTTCTTTTTCCATTTATTTTAGCATGGGACGACAAAACATTCTCAGTAATGGAAGGAAACAATGCAAAATATTGTCCGAGTTTAGGCCCTTTCATGTGATTTTTTGTCACCTAATCCTATACAATGCAATCATCACAAGAAAATCAAGCACCATTCATTATTAATTTATTCCTCTATTGAGATGAGATTGGTAGAAAATTTAGGACATTAGGATATCATTAATGGAGGAAACTATTAAATAATAGCTTTAATGAGTAATTGACTTTTATTAGCAATATAAATAGTTGATTAGTTTTTCATTTGTTGCATATCTCTCTAAGGCAAATGAGAGATGAAGTTTATAAAAAAAAATGATCTCTCTTGCTTTATTCATGCCCCTCTTGAATCATTGAAAGTGATTCATTTGGTACCTCAGCATAAATGACATAACTAAATCAGTCTATAAATTTTAAAATCCAGAGAAATAATCTAAGGTAGAATAATCAACTTCGGTATAACTAGCAATCACATATTCTTATTGAATAACATGGTTTTATTGTCTTGATTATAAATTTTTAGCTGTGTTATATGGCATAAGATTGAGGAAGGTCAGCTAACCATGCGTGACCTTTGCCTCTTTGATTTTCCAATGACCCAATTTAGGAAATTTAGCAGATGTGGAATCAGACTGAACAACTTACCCCTATAATTCATTACCCGTGACAAACAATCAAAATTGAAGTTCTGGGGTAATTTTTACACGTAAGATGAACGCCGAAAATATTGAAATTTCTAAATGTCAGTAACATTATGCCCCTTTAATATGTTACTTGAAAGAAAGTCTCGATAGAAGAATGTCGAATAATGATCAAATCAATGTTGTAATACCCTCGTTTATTTTCATTAGTTGGCATTATGCTATTTTAAATAATTTACCTAACAGAAAATCTCAGGAGAATCGAATAATGATCAAATCGATGTTGTATTAGCCTAATTTATTAAGTCTTAAGTAGACATGATATTTGAGTAATGTAAGTGGAGGCAAGACTTCNTATATATATATATATGCCTAAAATTCCACAGTTTCCGCGTCACAGTGAGATCGAACCCTTGACTTGAGGGGACTTACAGTGACCCCGCCACCAACAAGCCAATGCTTGTGGCACACACGCGTTTTTAAAAAAATTAATTGACTACAAGGCTACAAATATTTGTAATCAATTAAAATTATTAATTAAAAAAATAAAAATATATATATTAAATTATTTTTAAATGAGGTTTTAATATAAACAATAAGAGTTAAATCTTGGCCCAACCCATAACATCGTACGTCTGCATGATTAGGGCTGTCAAAACAACTCTTTGTTCGCGAACAACTCGTGTTCGGCTTGCTAAGCAAATGAAACAAACACGAACATACTTTTTGTGTTCGAAATATAAACGAGCAAAACACTAAGAGTGGTTTTTTTACGAGCCGAACATAAGCTGGCTCATTTACACCCCCAAGCGGGAGGGTTATTTCGTGAACCGAGCAGGAATAGGTAAAATTATAATGTTATTTTTTTATTATTTTATCTTAGGGGTCAACAATATCGTATACATCACTATTAATCATGTCAAAATGGTTTTCGCATAACTATTATGTGATGGAAAAGACACTACTTTTCCCAATTTTGCATCTTGACCTATCAAATGAAAAATGTGATGAAAACAATTCTTTATTTCCCAACAGGACAAAGGATGAGATAAAACAATAAAACCTGTGTATGATCTAAGCATTTGTGCAATACGTTGTTTTTTTTTCTTTTTCCATTTATTTTAGCATAGGACAAGAAAACGTTCTCAGTAATGGAAGGAAAGAAGGCAAAATATTGTCCGAGTTTAGGCCCTTTCATGTGATTTTTTGTCACCTAATCCTATACAATGCAATCATCACAAGAAAATCAAGCACCATTCATTATTAATTTATTCCTCTATTGAGATGAGATTGGTAGAAAATTTAGGACATTAGGATATCATTAATGGAGGAAACTATTAAATAATAGCTTTAATGAGTAATTGACTTTTATTAGCAATATAAATAGTTGATTAGTTTTTCATTTGTTGCATATCTCTCTAAGGCAAATGAGAGATGAAGTTTATGAAAAAAAATTCTCTTGCTTTATTCATGCCCCTCTTGAATCATTGAAAGTGATTCAATTGGTACCTCAGCATAAATGACATAACTAAATCAGTCTATAAATTTAAAATCCAGAGAAATATTCTAAGGTAGAATAATCAACTTCGGTATAACTAGCAATCACATATTCTTATTGAATAACATGGTTTTATTGTCTTGATTATAAATTTTTAGCTGTGTTATATGGCATCAGATTGAGGAAGGTTAGCTAATCAACAGATCTTAAAATCCATGCGTGACCTTTGCCTCTTTGATTTTCCAATGACCCAATTTAGGAAATTTAGCAGATGTGGAATCAGACTGAACAACTTACCCCTGTAATTCATTACCCGTGACGAACAATCAAAATTGAAGTTCCGGGGTAATTTTTACAAGTAAGATGAACGCTAAAAATATTGAAATTTCTAAGTGTCATTAATTGGCATTATGCCCCTTCAATATTTTACTTGAAAGAAAGTCTCGATAGAAGAATGTCGAACAATGATCAAATCAATGTTGTAATAGCCTCGTTTATTGTCATTAGTTGGCATTATGCTATTTTAAATAATTTACCTAACAGAAAATCTCAGAAGAATCGAATAATGATCAAATCGACGTTGTAATAGCCTAATTTATTAAGTCTTAAGTAGACATGATATTTGAGTAATGTAAGTGAATGCAAGACTTCTGCAAGTGCTCGGGATCGAAGCATGACAAGCGACAGCCCCTTATATGAACATTGTACGAATTGCTAGCTCTCATATCTAGTGGGTTCTTCTCATTGTATAGAAAATAATAGGTATTACAAGATAATGATAGGGTATTTTCTCAATTAAATATAGCCTAAAAAGAAATATATGCTTATTCCTTAAAAATATATGTTTTGTGATTGTAGCACTAATAGATTTTTAACAATTTAGTGACTGTTATTTAATGCATATCTTGCTTATATTTTGTAGTCAGAGCTCCTGATGCAATATTTATGCTACGCCCAGCTATTACTTTTGGCTAACAACTAAAGATATTTTGGGCCAATTTTTGAACCCATTTAGGTCATCTTAATAGTGCAAACCCTGAAAAAAATACATAAAAATTTCCTCAGGTTGTTTTCAGGCAATCATCAATACCATGAATTGTACAATATAATTGGTGTTATAGATTAAGCATGAAGTGCTCGCTTTGGAGTACTATATCATAAAAAGGTAACTTGGAGGCTTATAAGAAATTTTTTATAAAATGTTGGACGGTAAATGATTTGATAATTCGAAGTTTTGTATTGTGGATGGTAATGATAAAATGATGTGTGACAAAATTAACATGTAAAGATTAAGGAATAATTATGAGTGAGATTTTAGGAGTGGTTGCTATATAAACCGAAGTTGATTATTCTACCTTAGATTATCTGGACATAAAAACGGAGGGTAAATTGCAATATAAGATCAAAGATCATTATTTGCAAGAGCATAGAAGAAATATGATTTTGAGGTAGGATAATGAAAAATAGATTTTTATGATTTGGACATAAAAACGGAAGGTAAATGCACCAATAAGAAAAGCATAGAAGAGATATGAGGGAACATAGTGAACAACAAAGTTGTATTGATAAATGTTAAAATAAATTCACATGAATCATGTTTCTCACCTCAAGTAATGCTTAACAGGTATAAATGAAAATTGAATTTCATAAAACTATGAAATAATTGACATAAGCTAATGATGATTGNAAAATTGAATTTCATAAAACTACGAAATAATTGACATAAGCTAATGATGATTATGATGTGGTGAATGCACTCCGTAAGAGGACCTAGAAAGCAATATAAGATCAAAGATCATTACTTCTCCACATCTTTGTACATTTTAAGTCTCTGGAGATGAAAATTGAATGAATCAGACTGGTGTTTAAAAGAATCAATGGCCCAATAGTTAGAGGAGAAGGTTGATTACAAATGTAAGGCNCCACATTTTTGTACATTTTAAGTCTCTGGAGATGAAAATTGAATGAATCAGACTGGTGTTTAAAAGAATCAAGGGCCCAATAGTTAGAGGAGAAGGTTGTATATTTAGGATTACAAATGTNTGTACATTTTAAGTCTCTGGAGATGAAAATTGAATGAATCAGACTGGTGTTTAAAAGAATCAATGGCCCAATGGTTAGAGGAGAAGGTTGTATATTTAGGATTACAAATGTAAGCCATTATGATTTATCGTTTATCATTCCCCTCGACAGCTGTTAGTTTTAGATTTCTTCCAATCAGAAACGAAAAAGCCTGCAAATTATCTTTTTGAGGTGTAAAACGCATCGCCGGTTCCACTTCCGCCTTTGTTTTTTTGGCTCATTTCGCATTTCCAATNATTATGATTTATCGTTTATCATTCCCCTCGACAGCTGTTAGTTTTAGATTTCTTCGAATCAGAAACAAAAAAGCCTGCAAATTATCTTTTTGAGGTGTAAAAACGCATCGCTGGTTCCACTTCCGCCTTTGTTTTTATGGCTCATTTCACATTTCCAATCCATATTCATGCTTATTTTCTATTTTCCAGATTTTGACTGCTGGGTTTCTTGTCTTATGTCTGTTGGATATGGAGCATCTTCCTTCTTCCCTTATCTGCATCGCGCCCCACGCGTCCCGCTCCCCTCTCCGCTTCGTACACGGAACCACGGGAAGCTTGCTGCCTCCCTGGTTGCCGAAACAAGATTTTCTGCTTCTTATAAATAGGCAGAAATTATACCCATGACGATCATCCCAAAACCCAGCTCCTTTCAGTAGCAATTAAGTTCTTTGTTTTTTTTTCTTTCTTTCACCTAGAAGTAGAGAGAGAGAGGGGAGAGAGGAGGAGAGAAAGAGAAGGTAGAGAGAGAGAGAGAGAGAGAGAGAGATAAATTTCTTGTAAACGTCGAAACGCTCGACAGTGTAATTCCTCGAAGTAATAAAATCTTCTGCAACTCCGTGGACGTAGTCAATTTGCCGAACCACGTAAATCTGTGTGTTTCTGTTATTTTAGTGTGAATTTCTCATTCCATTTTTCGCTTTATTACCGTCTTTTTCACAGCAATGTCAAGTGGTACTTGGTATATTGTTATCCATTGTGGTTTCTGCCAACTCAGTATTTGAAATTTGAAGTAATGCTTCCTTATATTTAAGTAAGATTTACATACATACCACTCAATTCCTATGTATAAATGCGATATGAAACATTTGGGTTGTATAAATGTGAAAAGCAAAATTTAAGTGTTAGATATGGAAATACATAGGAATTGGGTGGTATGGATGGAAATGCCTCTTAAATTTCTTCTTTCAAAACCTGAAAGCAAACATTTGATTGTTTTTTTTTTTTTTTCTTCTCNAAGATTTTCTGCTTCTTATAAATAGGCAGAAATTATACCCATGAGGATCATCCCAAAACCCAGCTCCTTTCTGTAGCAATTAAATTCTTTGTTTTTTTTTCTTTCTTTCACCTAGAAGTAGAGAGAGAGAGGAGAGAAAGAGAAGGCAGAGAGAGAGAGAGAGAGAGAAATATAAATTTCTTGTAAACGTCGAAACGCTCGACAGTGTAATTCCTCGAAGTAATAAAATCTTCTGCAACTCCGTGGACGTAGTTAATTTGCCGAACCACGTAAATCTGTGTGTTTCTGTTATTTTAGTGTGAATTTCTCATTCTATTTTTCGCTTTATTAGTGTCTTTTTCACAGCAATGTCAAGTGGTACTTGGTATATTGTTATCCATTGTGGTTTCTGCCAACTCAGTATTTGAAATTTGAAGTAATGCTTCCTTATATTTAAGTAAGATTTACATACATACCACTCAATTCCTATGTATAAATGCGATATGAAACATTTGGGTTGTATAAATGTGAAAAGCAAAATTTAAGTGTTAGATATGGAAATACGTAGGAATTGGGTGGTATGTATGGAAATGCCCCTTAAATTTCTTCTTTCAAAACCTGAAAGCAAACATTTGATTGTTTTTTTTTTTTTTAATCTTTTTTGAAGGATGCCAATTACAGTTTATATTCATGATGATGAAGCTGGCGGTCTGATAGCCATTGCTGAGTACGGTCAAGAATATGGGAAGGAGGATCCAATTCGAGTTCTTTATCATGGCTTTGGCCATTATGAAGCACTACAAATTCCAGGGAGAAAGCCTACAAATTCAAGGCTTTAGTTTAGTTTAATTACTCTGAGGGGACACCGAACAGTTACTCTTCATGCTGCATGTGATCAAATGCATCGGCTGAACGGAATGCAAGCAATAAAATGAAGTATGATACGAGCTTCAAAGCTTAGAATATGTGATATTTTCCTGTAAAATGTTAAATTTCATTTCTTGTTGGTACGGTTCTTTTTTTTTTATAACACCTTACAAATGAAGATTAAATAATTCCATGAAATTTGTTATGCATATTTTCTATATTTTTAATAAAATTCTGGAGTCCTTTGGAAGTTATGATTTTTTCTTTTTTTTTTTTTCTGTTATATTATTTGTCAATCCAAGTATGTTCTACAAATGTACGTTTTAAGTTCACTTCTGTAGAAGATTATGATATTATTTTGGGAGGAGGACCATAGTTCTTCAATGGCAAACCATTTATTGTCAACAAATGGACTCCTTTGTTTCAACATGTTTGAGAAAATTTCTTAGAAATCTTTATATGAATTAAGCTCCCTAACTTGCCATTATGCCTCCGGTTTAAAAGTGAAATTTTTAAAATTGCTGGCAAAATTAGAATCTCATTAGTTGGATACTCTTAGTAGTAAGGGATTGAGATTAACGAATGTAAAAGTCAATATTTAGATCCATACTAAATCTACTTCATCATATTCTATAACAATTTCAGTAAATTCGAAGGACGTTGCCCGACCAGTTATCTATGAATGGAAACCAAATTCTTGTAAAACATGCAACACATTCGTTCATGACAACTCATCTTGCCCCGAAGCCCACTTTTTCCTCCCTCCTCCTGTCTTCCCTCTTAATTNCATGTTTGAGAAAATTTCTTAGAAATCTTTATATGAATTAAGCTCCCTAACTTGCCATTATGCCTCCGGTTTGAAAGTGAAATTGTTAAAATTGCTGGCAAAATTAGAATCTCATTAGTTGGATAATCTTTCTAGTAAGGGATTGAGATTAACAATTGTAAAAGTCAATATTTAGATCCATACTAAATCTACTTTATCATATTCTATAACAGTTTCAGTAAACTGCAAGGACGTTGCTCAACCAGTTATCTATGAATGGAAACCAAATTCTTGTAAAACATGCAACACATTTGTTCATGACAACTCATCTTGCCACGAAGCCCCCTCTTTCCTCCCTCCTCCTGTCTTCCCTCTTAATAGAGGCAAAAGTCATTCCAGAATGAATTCTAAAAATCACCCACCGGAAGATGAAGTTCTAATAGAATCTTACCTCTTCCTCTTAAGCCTACATCTAACTCCCTCCCTCCCCCTAATCTTCTCACTACCACCCTAACCCCTGACCTCAATGTTCCTCCCCTCACCGGCTCATAGCAAAAGATAATAACTCTGCTTCTTCTTCCCCACCTAGAGAGCCTCCCACTTTCCCTCAACATGTGCTTATTCCTGCCCGCGACTGTTATGTTCCTTTCTATGATATTGGAATCACTCATAGCAGGAGACTTATTAAAGACCACAAACTTGACTTGTTCTGCTTACTGGAAACAAAGCTCTCACCCACCTCCCTCTCTAACCTTTCTCTATGAGGCACCTCTCCATCTTCCCTGATGAGCATTATGTTCATAATTTCAATTCTTCTCAGAATGGGTGTATTTGGGTCAAATGGAACACTACAACTATCAATTTTAATGCTTTGGACTATCAACAACAATGCATTCATGGTTAAATCTCTTTATCCTCTTCTATTAACTTTCTCATTACATTCATATATGCAAATAGAAAAGATCTTTAGCTAACCTTCTTTTCCTCGACCACTTCTATTTCTATGGCTTGGATTGAATTTGGGAATTTTAACTGCATTTTGAAAACCAAAGAAAAGGTGAGGCATTCCACCTATTCCCAGTAAATTAGAATATTTCAAGAACTGCATATCTAAGGTAGGTCGTATGAAACTTTCTAATCATGGCGTAGCTTTATTGGTTCAAACGAAAAACTCATAACCCTATTTGATGTATCTTGGACAAGGCATTTAGGAATAATTGTTGGTTTTCATCTTTCCAATTGTCTAGCTATAACATCATGGAGCTTTTCCTTTAGACCACTCACCCCTCGTTCTCTCTTTGGGAACTAACTTCATTTCCAATTGCATATTTGAATACAAAAATTTTTAGAGCCACATCCCAAAATACAAAAACATTGTGAAGGACGCATGGCTTAAACATGTGAAGGGTGGTCCTTTATTTGCTTTACATAACATATTGAAAATTGTTAAAAATGTTATAAGACAGTCCCACTAGAACTCCTTGAATTACATCTCTAAAATCACTGTTGATATTAAAAGTATCTATACAAAAAATCCATTCACATTTGGATTTGAACACTCCTAATAAATACATCTTCTCTGACACTCTCAATGCTAAAAAAAAGCTTTATGAATTTCTCTCTTATGAGATAAAGTGGATCAAACAAAGTGTTAAGTCTGCTTGGTTATCCAAGGGTGAGGATGACAAAGTTTCTTTATCAAAAAATTAAATGCATGAGAACTAGGAATTTCGTTAAAGTGATTTACTTAAATGATATTTCTCTTAACTCCCAGCCATAAATTATGGTTGAATCCATGAACTATTTTTCTACTCTTCTTAATCGTGATAATTCTACTTCTTAACACCCCCTCCTCTCAACTCCCCACTAACAAAAACGGTTCTCTAGTTGATTATGTTTCTCACAACAGATTTTTTTTTTACATCAACATTAAAAATACATTTTTTTGTATATCTTCTAATACAATCCTAGGCCCTGATAAATTTTCATCCATTTTTTTAAAATATTATTGCAACTTAATTGGGATTAGTTATATTGATGCTATCAGATTTTTTTCTCCTCCTAACTTCCTAACAGGCGGACTGCTCCGACTTTGATTTCTAAAAGTTCTCAAGCCAATAAACTCAATGACGATAGATCACTTTCTCACAACATTTTATATAAGGTTATCACAAAGCTTTTAGTTGATAGAATCAAGTCTCTTCTACCTAAAATTGTATATCATATGCTGGCAACCTTTGTGTTTGACAAAGATATAGTTGACCCTCCCATCCATTTACAATGCTCCCTTAGACTACCTCAATTCCATCATCAGGAGAAAAATTGCTAAATATGGGCCCACTTGTGTTCTGATGGGAAAGTATACTATACTCATAAAGATGTTTATAACTATCTTTATAAATATTCACCTTTAGAGCATTAGAGCAACCAACTTTGGTTCAATGGAAATTCTCTCAAATATGTGCTTTTACTTGGAAAATTCTTATAAAGGGCTTATCTACTATGGATAACTTAAATGCTAAAGGCTCAATCTGCATAGTATTTATATTTTTTGTAAAAATTGCTCTGAAAAAACATGCTCATCTTTTTTTAGGGCACTTTTATGTTTTATATTCTCAAAAATGCAAAACATATGGGTTCCTTCTTCCTTAATGACTAGAATCTCCATCAATATTTTGTTCATGAAACTACGATTAAATGTAAAGTTACAAGACTTTTCTCTCTTCTTGTAATTTAAGTAATTTCTCATCATTAATGGTCGGAAAGAAATTCTAGAATTTTCATAAATGAATCTACAAATGTTAATATTGTTCTCAATATACTAAATACGCTATCAAATAAAAAAGCAAAAATTGGAAATTCAAGTATGATATTCTCTATCAAATCACATCCGTGTACTACTTGTAATGTAAGTAGCTTTGGATTATTACCACTTCAAAAGTTGATCCCTATGATGACTTCCCTTACACTACCCCTGATTTTCATTATGAGGATTCTATGATTAGTTATACAGAGCTTAAGAGACAACCTGCTACAACTTTGAATTAGATTTTTCTCTGTCATGTGTGGATTTTTATCCAATTGTTGCCTATTAGTGTCGTAGAGATTTCTGGCTACAACACTTTTAATCAATTTTGTGTTTCTTTTATTGTAATGTTGTACTTATTTGATGGGGATTGCTTAGATGAATTAGAAGAATTTTTCTATTCTTTATGTGAATTTTGTTGCTCCCACTTTAAAATACATCTCTGGTATCTCCACTTTGATATAATCTCCTCAAGGTTGTACTTTGGATGATTTCATATCATCCATGAGCTGCTCCACTTCTTTTTCAGAAGGTTCAACTAATTGTTTTCAATATTTTTCAATCTATTTCATCCTCTGGGGTTTAGTAGGAGCTGGAGGAACTATTCTCTTTACATTTTACTCTTTCATGGACTTTTCGTTAGTTTCTCTTCTATTGCCTTCCATTGGCTCGCATGGAGGGTTCTCAAAAGATTTTTTTTTTGAGAAGGGATTCAACGGGTCAATTATTTTGTACTGGATGAAATTTTTTACATTCTTAAAATATTTGATTTTTCATAGAACAACGATGGAAAATTATACCACCTACTGTGGGGCTCAATCGGCTTTCTTTATACGTCAATTTGCGTCTTGGATATCTTCTCTGCTTGAGCAGATACACCTTGTTCTTAAGGTTGTATGAACTGTCATGTTGAACATACATTTTGACTTTATGGTTAGCCAGGATGGAGCCCGTCCATAGATATTGTTACTTCAGTTTGAGCTCTCATATGCTCAGGATAGATTTATTTTGTTTAGCTTTATCACCTTTTTTTGGTAATCTGCTACAAAGTATCTCCAAGCTTTGGAAACTAAAATGTGTGGTCGATCTTATCTCACTAACATAAGGGTTTTTCTATTTAACTTTTCTTGTGTTGAATATCTTAGTATAACTTTGGAATGAGGTCATTGTTTCTTAATTGAAAGCCTTTTATTTTTTAAAAATGGACCCCTCTTATTCAGCCTATCAAAGAAAATTTCAATGAAGTTTTAATTTGCATTAAACTAATAAATCTATCTTTTTTTCTTTTGGTCTGAAAAAGGGATCTCAAAGATTGTGAGCAAGATTTCCTTGCCACTTGCTACAGACATGCTCGCTGCTAAGGGAACTAGACTAACCTTTGCCAGAGTTAGTGTCAAAATTCATACTAAGTTAGTCCTACCTAACTCTATTACCATCTCTGTTAATGGTAAAGACATTTTTTAACCTATCTTATATGAATGGAAACCTAACTCATTTCAAACCTGCAATACATTTGCACATGACTAGGCTTCCCGTCCTAATTCCCTCAATTTCCACCTCACCCCATTCTCCCCCTAAACAGTGGCAGAAGTCACTCCAGGAGAACTTCAGTAACTCTAAACTCCAAAATTTTGAGCTCTATTAGACCTAATACATCCACCATCAATCCCTTCCCCTACCAAATCCTCCCATCCCACTTTCTCTTACTCCCACTCCTAATCTAAATGGTCCCATAACAAATGTTGACCACAGTAACTCCCCTTCTTCCTCTTCCACTCAAAAAGAGCTTATTCCCTCCAACAAAATTTCTTCAAATCCTACTTTGGACATACTCAACTCCCCAATTAGATATACTTCTTCATCCCAGGATATCATCGTTCCCCTGTTACCCAACTGCATCCCAATTATCACCTCTTTCAGTTTATTACATTCTAACTCACTCCACTCTTTCTCTTCCCAACCCCCACCCGCCAAAACCAAGAAAGGCAGACACGAGGTTAGTGCTCACCCCTCTCAACCTTAACCAACCCTTGTTCTACCCCAATATTGATGTTTGGAATGTTCGTGTATTTAACAGGACATCATGATCACTGATAGACACATTTTTGCTAGAGACTAGAAATTTGACCTTTTTTATTTGTCTTCCCATTCTTATTAGACCCTCACTCTACAAACAGATATTCTATCCCTTCTAATGGACAATCTGTCCACAATTTCAATCTAGCTCACAATGGATGTATTTGGGTTAAATGGAACTTGACCTCTATAGATTTTAAAGCTTTATACATACAACCATGTTACATCCAAGGATGTGTTTACATTTCCCCTTCCTCAAGCTTTCTCATTACATTTACTTATGTCAATTAATGTAATAGAAGGAAAATTTTTTGGCAAGCCCTTTCTTCCTTGGGTTTGGGTATTTCAGCCCCCTGGATTGTGCTTGGTGATTTCAATACCATTTTTAATAATAAACATAAGATGGGTGGAATCCCCCCTATCCCTAGCAAAATGGTCAATTTTAGCAACTTTATCCCTCAAAATGGTTTTTTAGAGCTTACAAATCATGGGCATGCCTTCAGCTAGTTTAATCAGCAGATTGACAATCTTATTTCTTCTCTCTTGGACAGGGCTTTTGGAAATGAAGTTTTGATCTCTTCTTTTCAATTTTCTAGATATAAAGTCATGGAATTTTACCTCTAATCATTCTCCTATTCTCCTTTCTCTCGGTACTACCTTTACTCAAAAGTGCAGATTTCAATATAAATGTTATTGGGATTCCATATCATAAATTAAGGAAATTGTTAAGGAAGTGTGGCTTATTCCTACTCAAGGGGACCCACTTTTTTTCTCTATGGAACCGGCTTAGAAACATCAAGAAAATCATAAAGAAGTTTAAATGATGCTCTTTCAAGTCCATCTCCAACCTGATAACTGAAAATAAAACTTCTTTGCACCATGTTTAGACTCTTCTTGATTATGCACCTCTGAACAAAAACCTACATTCTGATGTTTCAAAGAAAAAATATATGTTATCTAATGTTTTATCTATGGAAGCAAAGTGGATCAAACAATTTAGGTGTAGGTGAACAAGGAATCTCATCAAAGAATTATTAATAAATGGAGTCATTATAGATACTCAACAAGCTATTGTGGAGGAATCTATCAAATACTATAAAGAGCTTCTAAATAAGTCACATTCTTATTCTTATTATTCTGCTGCCACTACTCCTTTTGGTAGATCTTTTTCTGCAATATTGCTTCAAATCTTGTTAGAGGTTTTACTGATATGGAGATTAAAGAGAATTTTTTGCCATTGTATCTAATAAAAGCCCAGACCTTGATGGTTTCTCTTCAATTTTTTTCAATGATTTCTAGGATGTTATTGGGCCTTCTTGTATTTATGCTCTAAATCACTTTTTTGCCTCCTCACAACTCCCTAGCAGGATTAAACATATTGTATTGATTCTTATTCCAAAAAGCTCTCACACTCAATGTCTAAATGACTACAGACCTATATCCTTATGCAATACTCTTTATAAGGCCATCGCTAAGCTTCTTACAAATCTTCTCAAGTATATTTTTCCCAGCATAATTCACCCTGTGTGAGTTGTTTTTATTTTTTGTTGGGATATAGCTGACAATATCATTCTTGCTAGTGAGATTTTTTGTGGTTTCAATTCTTCCAATTGTTCTAAGTGTTTCTGTGCTAAAATGACATAAAAAAGGCTTTTGATTCAATTAACAGGAATTTTCCTTATAATAGAAATGCATACTTTGGAATTTTCAACTAAGTTTATAAGTTGGGTCAAAGCTTGCACAAATGATATTCATTTATCTATAATTATAAACAGTGAGATCCATGGATTCTTTCCTTCTTCTTCTAGTTTGAGACAGGAGTGTCCCATTTCTCCATAACTTTTCATTATTTTTATGGATGTATTTTCAAACTTGTTTGATTATAATTGGGATTCCACTGTGTCTGATGATCTCACTTGTAATATAAATCACCTAATATATGCTAACAATCTCTTAGTCGTTGTCAAAGCATCTACTTTATATGTGGATGGGTTAAATAAAACTCTTGTCATGTTTCTGGATGTCCCCTTTCTTCATGCTAAAAATGTCAAATCTTTCATATGCTTTCTAAAGCGGTCTATTTTACAAAAAAATGTGCAAATTTGCGGTACTTTGGATTTTTCAGAAAAGCATCTAACTTGAAAATATCTTGGCGTCATAATTCACTTCTCTTGACTCACTGCTTAAAAATACATTCTCATCCTTCAAAAAACTGATGAAATTTTGAGCGGGTGGAAACAAAGAGCGTTGTCATTTGTGGGAGATCTCATTAGAAACACTATTTGAAGCTTTTTACACTGTTGGTTCAAATCTTCAACCTCACCTAAAGGTTTAAAGAAAAAATTCACTTCTCTCATCAACAATTTTCTCCATTTTGGAATCTCTAATAGTAAAATTCACACCATATCCTGGAGAAATACAACTAAACCCGATCATTGTGAAGATTTGGGTCTCCCGAACTTGGATACGCTTGATTTGATAAGCAAAGCTAAATTTATTTGAAGGATGTACAATTCTGGAAATGTTCTCTATAGATGGTCTTTCAACCATTATGGCTCCATTTGTTGTCTTTTGGAGAGAAAAAGCTCTGCTTTTTTTTGAAAAATTTTGCAAAACACTTATATAAGATTAAGAAGTTGCTTCAATTTTAAAGTGCTTCCACAAAGTATTCTCTCCTTCTTCTTTGATCCTTGGATGAATGGGCTATCAGTTTACGGGAATTTTGGTGCCAATGTTTTCACTTGATTTGGTTGAACTAAAAACACTGTTGTTGTTGATTTTCTTAATGACAATTGATGGTCTCTCCCCTTAAATCACTATGCTCTACTGCATTGCATTCTCTCTATTCTTAAAACCCCTATATCCGAATATGAGAATGCTTGCCAATGGTAAGGAAAAAAATATATTTAGCCTTCAAGAAGTTTATAAGTTTCTCTATGAAAACTCTCTCATCTTGCATTGGAGTAAGATGTTTTAGTTTAAGGGCTACTCCCTTAAATATTGTACTTTGCTTGGAAGGTAAGTTTAAGTGGTTTACTTACCATGGATAAACTCATCGGTATTGGAATTAAAGTGTCTGATGTTTGCATTCTCTGTAAGAGTTGTAATGAGAGTCGCTCAAATCTCTTCTTTGAATGTCAATTCCCTTTCTATATTCTACAAAATGCAACCACTTGGGGCTCTTTTTTTCACTTTGGCAATACCCTCGCTTAATATTTTTTTTGCAGAGATTCTGTTGGATGTAAAATTTTAAAGTCATTTTCATTGCTTGCGGTTTGTGTTGAGGCACATCAAATATGGCTTGAATGAAATGCTAAGAATTTCATAAATGAATTCTCTTATGAGGACTTTACCCTGACTACTATAAAAAATGTTATCAAGTACAAGGGAAAAATGTGGAAGTTCGTACTCCACCTTACATCACCTCCCTTTATATGCTATCACATTTTTCTTCTATGGTTGTTGGTTATTTTTAGTCACTTCCTCACTTGGCTCCTCACCTAAGAAAGACTTTACTTTCATACTAGCTTTGTGAAAATTTTTTGAAGACTTAGTGATTCTTGGTGGTGACGCATTAACTTGAATGGTTTTTGCCTCAATGCTACATTTTTTGACACTTTGGTTGTGCTCTAGATGGTTTTTCATTTTGTTTTTTTTTGGGTCTTTTTGGGAGAGCTGTGCTGAATCTACAGCACTTACCATGGACTCTACCATCAACTTTTGCTAGTCGGATGTTAGCATCGCAGCTTTGGAAGACTATATTATCTCAGCTACTCTTTTTGTTGAACAAACCCACACTGCTCTTTTCCATCGACTATTGCCTTTGGAACATTCACTACACTTTTAATTATGCCTGGATGAAGTCCTTTCATAGATCCTGCTATAAAATTTCAGCTCAATTTTTTACCCTATGGGACTGTTTCTTCACACCCCCCTACTTATTGTACTTTTATTTGTTTTGTTTAGGAGTCATCTGATCTTTTTTTTTATAACTTTTTATTATTAATAATAAAAGAAGTCGGGCGTAGCCCTTAGAGTTCAAAAAAAAAAACAAATTTCTTACGTATTATTATATTTCACACCTAAGCCTTCATATTTACATAACTTTCAAAATTTCAACATGGAAAAAATATATATATATCACTTATAACTTTCAAAAGTGAAACACATTTTCATTTAAAAAACCAAAATGTTGTGTATATAAATATATAAATTTTAAGTGTGAAATTAACAAGTAAAAAAGAATTGTTTGCTACATACATAAATTCCTAAAAACTAATGTTAATACCTATTTAGATCTTACTGTGGCATCCAAATAAACCAATAAGCAAAACATCTTGCAAATGTTAACGCCACCCAATACTATTATTTCGTTTTAATAGCGAACCATCCTCCGAACGAAACATGCAATCAAGCTGAACCATTTGTCTCAAAATGTTGATGAGGTGCATCTAAAGAAATGTTTCATTTTTATTTTTTATAGATAGCAGATGGTTATCATACCAAGAATGCATGATATGAGTTTAGAACCTGTTCAGTACGAATAAAGTATCTCTGCTTGATCAACTTGTAAGCTTACAATTAAGCATGTAAAATGGTTAAGAAGTAAGAACTTAAAGCATAAAACCACATACATAATCACTAAAGAAAATGAAATTGCAAAAGTTAAAATCGTCTTCTTTCAGATTGATTCGGAATAAGAAGACATTTGATTTGAATTTCAAATGAGCAGGTAATTTTTTTCCTAAAAAAACAAAGCTGCGTAGTTTCTAAGAAGAGATATAGACACAAATAATAATTAGGAAATTAAACTTAGACTGCAAAAGAACTTCAAACTCCAAGAGAGAGAGCCGGATGGAAAATGAGTTCCGGGCATGCAATAAATACCAGCTGCATTCCCTAGAATGAAAAAGAAATGTATAAATTATCATCAAGTCAAGCCTGCCAAAAATTAAAAAAAAACTATTGAAGCTGACACAAGCTTTGAAAAAGCTACACAAACTTCACGTGCATGCATACAGTCTATGTAATGATTTCATATGATTAATGGTTATGATCCAAACATGAGTCTCGAGAGGGGAAAATTATTACACGAGGACTCCGCCCTTATAGTTATATGTCACGTGGATGTGATATATAAAAAATATGATCCGATAACACAAGAGAATATTTCCCCTCTTATTATTCATGTGTTATCATATGTTTTTCAGGTATTATTGTGTTCTGAAAATATTCTCGATCATATAATAACACAATAACATATCAATAATACTTGAATAACACACAATAACACCTGAATAATACGGGAGGAATATTTCCTTGTATTACCAGGAATATTTTTTTTTTTTCTGTAATCCTCACGTGACGTGATTTTATTGAACTCCGTACTTAAGTCTACGTGCGGAGTCCTGATGCAAGCCGGTCTAAAATTCAAAAAAAAAAAAAATAGTAATAATAATAATAGGCCAAAAACTTTTTGTGTCATTATATCAATCTCTTAGCTCTTATCCAAACACATCATCTTCTTATTTTATGTCCTCCTAAAGAGTGCTCTTTTAGTTTTATTCGGCAAAACTAACAAACAAAACTTCAATTCTACCGATATTTATTGATTATATGAAAACAGCTGTCCTGTATTAAAAAACAAGTGGAGAAAAAATAAGGGCTCGTGTATTTATATCTTCGGTGTTTTAAACCTATGCATGAAAATATGAATTTCATGTGATATTAAATATTTGAGTGATGTATGTGCAAATATAAAACCTTGCGTTTGAAAAAGAATATGGGTGAATTTACTAATGTATTTACAATTTTAGTGCTTTAAACTTATGCATGAAAGTATAAATTTGATGTGATATTAAAGATTTAATTGGAGAGCACTAAAAAATCAGTTTTTAGTGATGTTTATGATAGATTAGAAGCTAAAAATGATGAAAAAATATATATATAAAAACTAGCCAAACCAAGAGAAACGAAAAAGTAAAAAATTCAACTTAAATAAAGTATATTAAAGATGAAAACAAAATGTGTTTTTCTTAGAAGATATTCAACATATGTGAGTGAACTATTTTGATAAATTTTTCAATAGAGTTTCAGAAAATACGGTAGTCCTTGCTAATCTTAATATCAATAATTTTTTTTTTTTTTTTTGACGCCGCATAAGTGAAAAAGCAGTTGAAAAGACTTTAAAGAGAACCGAGGTTGAAAAATTAGTATGACCTGATGATATCCAAATTGAAATATGAAATATTTAGAAGATTTTGAATTCATGGCTTACTAAACTTTTTAATATTATTTTAAGAATTAAAAAGATGTTTGAGTAGTGGAAGAAAATTATTTTAGTCCCCATTTTTAAGAATCAAGAGGATGCACAAGAGTGTACAAATTATATAGAAATTAAATTAATGTGTTGTACTTCAAAATTATGGGAGAGGGTACTTGAACATAGGTTAAGTCGTGATACAAAGATTTCTCGTAATCAGTTTGGATTTATGTCACATAGGTCTATCATGGAATCTATACATTTATTGAGAGGTTTGATAAAGAAGTACACAAATAATAATGAAAATCTACATATGATTTTTATTGATTTAGAAAAAGCATACGATATGGTTTCAAGAGAAGTCCTTTGGAGAATTCATAAGAAAAATTGTGTTTATATGCCTAGGGCTGTAAACGAGCCGAGCTTGAGCGAGCTCAGGCTTGGCTCGTGTTCGCCTCGTTCGAAATAGCTCGTGTTCGAAATCGGCTCGTGTTTGAAATCGGCTCGTGAACAGTGTGTTCGTGTTCGGCTCGATTTAAATATTCATGTTCGTATTTNGCTGAAGTTTTCTCCACACATATGTCGAGTTAAAAGTGGGGTGAAAACATCATTTTGTCTCATCTGTCCAACGGTCTAGAGAAATAAAGTAACACAAAGCAACTTTTTGGACTTAAAGCAGAAATCAAGTAGAGCCAAAGCCAAAAATTATCCAACGTAATAACTAAAAAACAAAAAATGGTCATAATCAAAGCCTCAAAAACTGCAAATACCCAAAATTCCAACGATAAATTACCATCTAATATATGACATTTCAAGCAAGTCCCGATTTAAAAGAATCTGCAGTTGAGGTGGGGGCAGAATACCCACCAAAACCTCATTTAATCCTTGCTTAGCAAGCCAATCAGTAGGGGAGTTACACTCCCTATAAATAAAATGCATTTGTACCACCAAATTCAATTTTTTAATGTACTTTGAATGATGTTAAGCAGGTAGAGAACATTCCAAGTAGGAGGAGAGGACTTATTGAACATGTTAGCAATAGCCATAGAATCCGACTCAATATATATAGTTTGAAAACAAAAAATTACCGCAAGATGCAACACATACCAAATGGAGAAGCATTCAGCTTCTAATGATGTAGAGGCACAAACAGGAGAGGCAAAAAAACATAGATAGTTGCCGCTATTATCATGAAAAGTACCACCCATCCCTGCTCCATTTTCAGTCCAACTCCCATCCACATTTAGCTTAACCCAACCAACGAAGGGGGGTTGCCACTTGATTAAGGAGGCCCTCCTACCCCTCAGGGAGTAATTAGATTGTATCGAAAACAACCGAGAGGCTTTGAGGAAGTAAGCAATAATAAAAGAAGTGGTATTAGCAGGTGTTGGAGGGAGTGCCTCATATTTATATTCATTCCTTGCAGACCAAAGGAGCCATAACACCACAAGGGGAAAAATTCCAGCTTACCATTATATATAGGTGCAGCCTTCCAAGCATGAAGGTAATTTTCTAATTCACTATGAGCATTTAATCTAAGCCAAGTAATGCTGAAATATAGCCCAATCTCCTGCCAGATGTTACGAGCAAATTGACAATCAAAGAAAATATGTGAAGCCGATTCGACCTCACTTTTACAAATGTAACACCTCGAAGCCATATGTAAGCNTATTCAGTTTCACCGACCCAGCCATCACAGGATCTGCACGACCCGCCTTAGCACTACCAAGTCCCTCACCTACAATCAACATCATAACACCTCATTACACTTGATGAAAGAACATAAATAGCTTGAAGATTAAAATAGACAGAAAATTAATAATTTAATTAGCTCATGAACAAAAAATAAAAAAATTGGAAATTTAAATAAATACAACACCACTCTTATAGATTTGCATATTAGATATTCACATTTATACCACCAAACTATACATAAAAAGATAAATTTTACTTTTCGAAGTTATTATAAGTAGCATTTTTTTAAAGTGATGTTAAAGATTTGAGTATTATGAATGTAAATATTAATCGTGGTATGTATGTAAATGCCCGTATAAATTCCCAGGAGTAATGTATTCACCCTGAAAATACAAAACAAGGGGACNTCCGGAAGTCAATGAATTACGGCTAGCTCCAGAGCTGAGAATAGGCTGAGAATCATCAACTGTTTTAAAAACTGTATAATCAGCCTTGTAGAGTATTTAAATACATACAAGCTACATAATTTTAATTAAAAAATGATGATAGAAATATACCACGACTATCAGAGGAAGTGAATCCTCCAGAGAAACCGCCAGGAGCTACACCAAAATCTTCTTTAGCAGCCCGCATTTTGTCGATATCAAAACTACCATGCTCGAACTTCCGACATAAATATATCCATTCATAAAATAATGAAAAAGATAAAGTCAATATATATTTAGTATTGAACTTTAATTCTATTAAAATATATATATATGTTTATTAGGGGTGCCAAAAATTATCCCACCAACCCGAACTTGATTGGAAATTAATCCAAAATTGACTTAATTAATTGTTATGCGTGTTTTAAACATGTTGCACCGATTGAAAGTACGAGCCATTCGAGTTGAATGGTGGTCATTTTGGTTCAAATAAACTTTTGACCTATTTAATATGTTGATTATGTTCAGGTCGGTCGATTTCAGCCATAACCAAATACAATTGGGAACCCGATTTGACACCCTTAATCTTTATACAATAAAACTCACAAGTTCAACGAAATCTTGGCGTATCACTTCCTCAGNAACCAAAGCTAGCAAACCACATCCAAACAACCTCTCGGGTAGGGGTAAAAGGAGAGACTGATTCAAACATCTCACCAACCCACGGCTAGGCACCTAATAAACATCAAATTGCAACCTCATCAATTGCCAAATTTTTCCATCGCAACCATATAACAGCCTTTGAGTAGGGACAACACAAAACATTCCAATCAAACACAACTCTNTTCTTGTGGGATGAAATCACCCATATGATGCCCCTTTCTGGAAGAAGCTGCAGTGCAACAAACATAAAATGGGAAGGATCCAATTAATGTTATACTAAAGATGGAGGATGGACTGTATAAACCGATCAGATGAGCATGGATTCGTAATTTCAGAATAGGCAAAAGTCATTCTTTCATTAGAAATATATCATAAATATGATACAGAACAGTACGAAAAAAGAGAGTAAGATGATGACCTTGAAGAGATGCTGGTGGTGGCATTTCGTCTTTCGAATATCGTGGTTGCCTCTTTCTCTCTTCCTGAGCAGCTTTTTTCATGTAGTATTCCATCACTGCAATGGGATCTGAAGATGTGGGCCCACTAGATTCACCTGCAAGAGAAAAGTTAAATTAAACTTCCAATAGCAGATAAGCATCGCTTATACATTTAAAAAACATCTAATAGTCAGTCTATCAATTTCCAACTCTGTGCAAAGTTGATATAATCCACAACCACCATTGGATTAATAAATGGAACTTTTCAAACTAATAGCATAGCAATCGTGAAATGTAATTTTTTACATAGAATAGGATTATCTAACCAGATAAAATTAACTCAGCAAGCCTACAAAAGAAAAAAAAAAGTATAACGATAGATAACAAATAAAAAATACAAACTTAAGCATGCATTATTTAACATTAACCAAATTAGATGAATGGTTCAAGAATCCATTCTACCAAAGATGGCAAATATATCGAATAAAATCAGGGTTTTTTTAACTTGATTTATGGCAGATTCCATTTTGGTTACTCTTATCCTCTTAAACAAACATCATTAAATAGCAAAAATCCTGAAGTAATGGTAGTTCTGCAAGCAATAGTTAAGTTTAGAATATACTACAATGACCTACTTTTTGGACAACCAACGGTTAGTTCCTCTCATTATCAAAGTCAACGACTTCTCACCAAGTTGGCTGACATCTCCCCCGCAAATTATTAAAATTATCATTAGCATTGCCCCAAGCATTTGGGCTCCCCTATACAAATCATTCCCTGTTTATTCGTATATTCAGTGCTAAACGAGGTGTTTACCTCATTTTACACAATTTTTTTCGGTTTAAATTTATATCTATTTTACCTTTGGCTTAAACCCTTTCTATCATAATCCCTTGACACAAGATTCATCAACCCATTTTATGAGTGAGTTTTCTACTTCTTGTTGTACATATCAAAGTCATCCGAGTCTATTTCCCATTACATTACCATCAATAGAAGCTACTCTTCCCATCTTTTTAGTAAACTCATACCTCCATGTACTTCAACTGACGTCCTATGTATTAAATTACCATGTGTGAAAAACTTGTATCAAGGCACCTTGTATTAAATATCTATTTTAAGTATCTCATATCAAATAGCAAAAAAATCTTAACTTTGCAACTATCTGTAATTTGTTACGATGGTGGTTAGTTTAAGGGCAAATTTATCTCTTGTACGCCTAAAGGCAATTTAGTTTTTTTTATTGTTGTTGTTAGGTATAAATAAACTTGTTATGTCTAAGGTTAGGTTTATGCATGAGTGGTAAGTTTTAGGTTTAGATTTTGGGAGAGATTTCCTCCCTCTCGAATTATAAGAATTGGGAGAGATCACCTACCATTCGAATTATAGGGTTTATCTTTGTTCTCTTGTTAAGTTGTTTGATTTATTAAAGAAATATTGTATTTTTCCTAATATTTCTAGAAAAGCATGCCAATTTTGAGGTCGGATCGTATCAAACTGGTATCAAAACCAATGGTTTCTGGAAACCACGAACACATGAGAAGTTTATGTCTTTATCAACAACAAATTGCAGCATAGGGATCGCATACAGTCTCACTTTTGAGGCATTAAGGGATCGCAGCTTACCAAGACCCAAAACATTGTTTCCGCACCATCTACCCCCATACAGTCGCGATTAGTTCGCCCTAGGAAGCGGCATACAGAGATTCAAAACTTTCTTGTTCTTCTCACCTGATACAATCGCGATCAAAGCTATCTGGGAAGGCAACACAGCGTACAGTGACCTGAAACTCCCACTCTTCTACTCTCGTGTCGACTGTGTGATCCCGTCGCAATCAAAGCTAGCAGGGAAGCAGCATACAAAGACCCAAAATTTTGTTTTTTTTCTCAATTTCTCGCAGAGTCTAAGCCTAGCAACGAGATCGCAGCTACAGCGAAGTGATTCGAGCAATCAGGCTTGCGCGGATTTGTGCTTTATTTCACCGAAAAAGATTTCTGCTACTAATTTATACTTGGATATTCATTCACGTATGAAGTTACTGTATTTCATCTTCCTTGTGTCGAAGCTATTCAAATCGACAACGAGCATACATTCTTGTGATACAGCCCTGCAAATCACTCGACGAGAACGTGCAGGCGTTTTCGTGTTTTGTGATCAATTTTTTTTTTGGGAGTAATGGCCATAAAAAAGTTGATGATTTAGTAAAAAAAATGGAGGAAAAGATGATTCGAATAAAATTTGGAATGGAAGAAAGATTCTCCATCATAGAGAAAGGGTTCTCTTCTATGGAGAACCGACTAGGGATCGATTCGAGAGCATGGGGCAAATTCGAGAGATGCTAAAGATGCTCATTGACATGCAATCCAAGAACCCGCCGAGCAGATTGGATGGGGAGGAGAAACTCGTGGCGGGGGGATTGTGTTTGGAGGGGAAAGTCTTAGTCTAGTTTCAGTGGAGTGATGCTAGATATCTAATCCGTCTGTGGGATGAATTTATGGATTGTTTGTTGGAACGTTTCTGAATCATTTGGGAATGAGACCTAAACGAACAATTCTATGACTTAACTCAGAAAGAGACAATCATGGAATATAGAAAGATTTGAACCATAATCGGGACGACCGTGAAGGATTTCTGAAGTAGGACTGAAGGGGAATTTTATGAAGGACTTAAAGTCTGTCATACTAGCAGCGGTTCAATTACTAAGATTGTGAGGATTGAGGTAGACGATGGAGCTAACCCAGATAGTGGAATCAAGAACATCCAACAGGAACAACAAAGATGGAGCATTGTATGGAACTGCTGCAACCACGACGATGCCAAAAATTCAGACAGTGGAAGTCCAGACGGAGGCTGCACGGGACACAAATAATGGACCACAACTAGGAGCAACGGTCAAACGCCATACACAAACAAAGATTAGAGAGAGGCAAGCCAAGGGGTTATGTTTTCAGTGTTTACCCCAGGACAGTTGCAAAGATCGAATTTTACAAATTCTCATAGTCCAAGACGAGGAGGCAGAGAATGAAAAAATAAAGATAGCTATAGGGGAGGAGGACACTCATTTTTTTCCACCTTGAGGGCAATGTCTTTTGGGTGTGTGTGTGTGGGGGCGGGTGTTTGGGCTGTCAAAACGGCTCGTTGTTCACGAACAGCTCGTGTTTGGCTCATTCACTAAGTTAACGAGCCGAACACAAACAAAGATTTTTTTCGTTCTTGTTCGAGCTATTTTGGTTTGAAATACTACTCATCAATTATATATATATATACACACACATATATATTGATGAGTAGTACTTTTAAAAAAATTAATTGATCATAAGGCTACAAAAATTTATAATCAATTAAAAGTATTAATTAAGAAAATAAAATAAAATAATATTGAATTAGATTCAAATGATGTTTTAATATAAAAAATAATTTTTAAATCTTGCCCCAACCCTTAACATCTTATTGCTACGTGATTAGGGTTGTCAAAATGACTTTGTTCTTGAGCAGCTCGTTTTCGGCTCGTTAAGCAAAAGAGTCGAACACGAACACACTCTTTGAGCTTGAAGCGAGCCAAACACGATCTGAGCCTGGGCTCCGCTCCTGTTCGGCTCGTTTACACCCCTAAGGGGGGTATTATTACAAGGTCGTTTATCCTAAGGGAAAATTTACCTTTTATACACTTAAGGACAAATTTATCTTTTGTAAGCCTAAGGGCAATTTGTTCTATTATTATTGTTGTTGTTGGGTATAAATAGGCTAGTTATATTTAGGGTTAGGTTTATGTTTTGGGAGAGAATTCCCACCTCCTGAATTATAGGAATTGGGAGAGATCGCCTACTTCTCAAATCAGAAGTACTTATCTTTGTCTTTCTTGTTGAGTTGATTGATTTATTGAAAAAAAACTGTGTTTGCCCTATGTTTTCTGGAAAAGCATGTTGATTTTGACGTCGGACCGTATCATAATTCTACTATAGTTGGAAACTATTTAGTCACTCCAACATAGTGAAAGTTTCATCATGCATATCTTTAATAACTACAACATACATTCAAATATATTTTTTCCTTAATGCGCACCATATCAATTTTCATGATACTTGAATATATGCCTTATCAAAATAATAATAAATTTCCCTACTCTCTAAGTTTGTCCATTAATTATCATAACACCCCAAAAAATAACTTTCAGATCGAATCTTCCAAAAACTAAACTGCATCTCAAATATTGTATATATGTTTTATAACACTCCTATAACTTCATAGACTTATAAATTATATTTTCCTATAATAATAAAAATCTTAAACATCTATTTTATTTTTAAATATTAGCACCAAAATGCCAATTCTTTGATGAATTAGCATCCATTTTGTACACAAATTTGTACGAAAATTTCCATGATCAAATAGAAACCCTAAACCCTAAAGTCAAACTTTTGTAATAGTAAAATAACTCTCCAAATCTCAACATTTATCTCATTTGGATCCAATTCTTTGCACTTTCAAATCTTCTTAGGAGCTAACTTCACCTTTGTTTTAATCAATATAAAATATACCTCATTCTTTTATTCACTATCCTCTTCAAAATTAATAGCTTTATCAAATTCCTCATTTAATATTTTTCAATGTAGCACTTTTATTTTTCCTTTATAAATTCATATTTAACAAATAAATTATCCGTTTTTCTCCTTCTGTATTACCTAAGCCTATTATAAATATCATAAGGACCTATAGCTTTCATCCTTTCTCAATATTCTTTTGTAAAACTTATTGATTATAGTAGCTAGATTAAAACATAAGAGATCCATATAGTGAATACTAGAAAAAATATATTCAATTACCCATTCATCTAGACGCCAAAAAGTTTTAAAAAAGTCGAAAATTCCAACCCATCATGCCAAGGGGCATCTTCTAACGTGCATCATACATGTTAAAATTAAACAAAATATGTAATAGGAGAAGAATAAAAATTAAGAACTTTCTCTTGAGTGAATAGCTCATTCTCATGAGATAATTGAGCATGTGAATCTATGAAAGTGAAAAAAGTTAACAATTTGCTACCTTGGTTTTATCAACTTGTCTCAAGGAAATCAAGCTAATAAAACGAAAAGTATCAACGCAGGCCAGGAATAATCTAAAAGTATATCTTATTGAGGAAGAAGCTGCCAGCTTTCAAAAAAGAAAAGCACTATTAAAGTTTCTACGCGCCATGCAATTTGGGAGATTCTTGAGTTCATTGATTTGAGAGAAAATGAACATATATCACTTAAACAATTTGCATTTAAATAAATCAACTCTTCTAAATTTTTGTTATCAAAAGATTTTGGCGTCCGAAAAAATTATGGTGCATTCTAAAATCTTCAACTTTCCCAGAAAAGTAGCTGCAAACAGATAGCACTGCCTTATAAGTTTACAAAGGAAGAATGATCATTTAACCTCTTATAATTTATACGATAGATCTCATTTCCTCTTCATAAAGGAAGAGCAACTACTCTCAGTGAGTTGAAAGACCATAATGATTTAGGATGCTTCACAACAGCACCAATTCTTTAGATGCTGTTCTTCACTTACAGCTCCACAAACTCCAACTGCACTGTCCATGCTCCTGGTTTAGATTTTGCCCATGTTCTCAGGTACAAGAAATGATCTGCAAATGATCTTCTCTATCCGGCCATTAGATGCAAGATGCATCTGGTCTTGATTTTTGCACAATAAACACATCTTTATGGTTCACCTCTCAGAAAAAAAAAAGCTTATCTGGCATGGGTTTTTATCTTTAGAGTGTATCCGATAGCTTCTGTGTTTTTCATATATACATTGGTAATGACTGTGTGTATTTGGTGTTTTATTGCATTTAGGGATTTCTGAGGTAGGTTTCAGTGAACTCTGGATGTTCAGCTATTTGGTTTGCAGAACGGAGCTTTACTAGTGTTTTCTGGAAATTTACCGTTTATTATCGATTTAGATATTCTTTCAGTTGTAGAAAATTTGCAGACTTAACCTAAACTGTTCTTCATGGTCTTAATTGGCGACTTTATTTTGGAAAAGATTACATGGTTTTGCCTTTAAAATATTCTACTATCAGCATCCCTTGTGGTTAAACAAAAAATGAAATAATATGCCCTTAACTATTTTCCATATTTGCCCTTAACTATTTTCCATATCTGCATAGAAGGTAGCGTTAAGTCTGCATTTCATCAGAAAACCAGATTTTAAGTTCTTTATCCAGCGAAGCATGAATACTAGATGCACTATATATTTACCTCACACTTAATCAAGCAGCTTGGTGTAATGCATTCTTGGTCTGCATTCTTAAAATACATGCACCCAAACAACCCCTAAATAGATATGCTTCCTGAGGTATTTTGGCAAGCCAATGAAAGAACGCAAACCAAAAAAGATAGATCCATCGTATGGAGAGTATAAGAAACAACCAATAAAAGCATCTTACTACGTCTTAGCATAGATACAATAAAACAATACCATGTATGGATGTTTTACCCATAGATGCAGCATAAGTTTTTATGTCCTCATCAACGCCATATAAAGCTGATACTGGAGTCTGGAAATTAGAATTTTTCTGTACAGAAGCCCTCTGAGAAGTATTTGAGGCTTTAGAACTTGCAGCAGCACCACTGCTTTCTGTAACTAAGAAAACACAGACATAAATAGAATTCCAGATAAAAATTTTAGATGATATTTAAGCGACTGGCTAACCATGTTGAGAATCATTCGACTTTCGTTGAATCTTTTCCTCTTCAAGAAGCTGATACTCGTAGTATTTGTAGTCTGAACAGCTAGTATCAAACAAAAACCTACCGAAAAAAATAAATAACTAAATGCTAAAAAGCCTAATATAGTTAGAAGAGTTGAGATTAACTAAGGACTGAATTAGATAAAGCACAAAATCCAAACACATATGTATGTATGCATGCATATGATCACATGCATGTATTATGCATGCAAAATTTGTAGCAAGCATGCTTGCGGTGATGAGAAGACAAAAACAAAAAAAAAACAAAAAACGAAAAACATATCATTTTTTGGCCACTATTGAGCATAAAAATGAAATCAATAAACCAACAAGGCTACAATCAATCACTGTAGAAACCAGGATTGATAGAAGGTCATTGACTTGGACCTAGAAACATACATAAATTTGGGCACATGAACTAGAAAAATAAGCACCGATGTATTCTTATTCAAATATTTTTCTCTTTAAATGAAGCAGGTGAAGGTTGGAGGTTGCAAAGCAACTAAATTATTGATGGCCATCGAAAAAGATACATAAATGACAATGGCACATAATTTATCCCGGAAAAGTTAATTTAAATTTCTTATGTGCTTAGATGAAAATTCTAGCCTAAAATACTGTTCTTTAGACGTGCAATGCAGAAATCTCAAATCTTCAATATAACAAGGGACAGAATGAAGTATTAGCAATAGACATGCAAAACAATTGGCTAAAAATAAATAAGATAAAATCTTGTTCCATGACTAAGATGCAATTTGTAATGAAGATATTAATTCTAAATAATTATTATGCATATAAAGAGCGCATTCATACTTAAACGGGGTATCTCCAGGATTCTTCTGACGTGTAACATCCTCGAAGTACCTTCCATTTTTGGCAACAAAGGTAGCTAATTTGTCCGCAGCATTCTTCACTGTAGGATCACTAGGAGGAACTGGTGCTGCATGTCACTTAAAGAATTGATTAATACCAAAGTATGAGCATGGCAATGCAAATTACTGTTGTAGCAGGCGTGCCACATTTTCCAAATCTTTCAATCAACATCTTCCACCGAGGTCGATGGACACATAAGACAAAAGCTGCATTAACGAGAACACTTTCAAGGCTCTAGTATTTATACACTACGTTGTATCCATGCCTATCGTAATATAATAAGCAAAAGCTCAATTATTTTCTGAAAAGAAATTCCTGCGGTGATATGTCAACTATTTACAGAGTCATAACAA